>PPKU02000040.1:62770-107018 GCA_003706265.2 Nakazawaea holstii | reverse complement strand
ACCGGAATTGCTGGGAATTGGAGAATTTTGAATTTTGTTTGCATTTCAGTTCAAATAAGCAATGTTATGAAACTTGTGATGGTGATGGGACTATCTTTGGGCTACGGAAATGAGTGATATGGACTTGTATCTATGAATTCATTCATCAAACATTATCTCAACATGACAACACTCTCTCAATGAGGAATTTTGTCTCACTTTTTTAATTAAACAAACCCGGGCTTTGAAATCTGTTTCCAAACGATGAGCACCACTGTTGTAGATTCTTCTATTGAAGGAAGATACACATAGGATGTTTCGCTCTTGGTTAAAGTACGTCTTCTGTCTTATTCAACTTGCTTACGACCAAGTCTTGATTAATTATGTAATTATCTCCCTTTTGTCAAAGAGCGCACTTTTAGATCTGTGAGTTTTAATCAAAGCCACGATATCGCATTACAAATATCCAAAATTAAGGGATATGGAGAACCCTACCTTCAATAATCCATTCGACCCCAAAGTAGTCAAATATACGGAGTTATATGCAGAGAAAATCACTCCCGTTGGTGATTCTATCAACTCAAGAAGGGCAGTTTAACGGTTGCACTATTGAAAAGCAACGTTACTCATCTTCCCGATATATATCTAAAGAGGATTGAATTGGAAAGTGATGTTGATATGCTTTAGATTTTATAGTCCGAAGTATTGATATCGTTTAATATTTAGGGACATAGATGGAGATATATGGCATACCTGATACCCGTTGAATAGAACTAGGACGCTGTAGCAGCTACTTGGCTCTGAGTTAACTCTTCAAATATCAGCTTTCCAGTGAGGTTAGGTACAATCACCGCCGGTGTATTGAGGAAGTTGAAAATGTACAGTAGTAATATTTCGCTCACTCTTTTCTGGGAACCAGCGGATTTGTTTATTTGTTTAGCCACCAAAACACGTCGTAAAACAAAGATGACTATTACAATAACTGTCACAGTAAGTGTACACCATGACAATCACTAACCCTCCCATTCATCTACGAGCCTTGTGATACTAGCTACTTATCAGAAAGCCAATTGCAAGTCAAGTGCCACCCTTATGCCCCCTTGACAGGGTGTGTGTGTGCCCTTGTTGACTATGCAAAAAATTTAAAAATTTACAAAAAAAAAAAAAAAATTTAGAGGAAAAAAAGAAAAAAACAACAACCAACGAACGAAATAAAACATCAACTACTGTCATTTACAGCGGAACAATATCCTTTGTCATTTGATATATCTATTCTGTGTTGTTTTAAAAGCGTGTAGAACATGAGTGACAACAACGTATGTATCGAGAAACCACAATTTGAGCGGTGCTTTATACCGTTTTAATTTTATATATATATATTTACTAACCGCTGATGTGTTTGATAACAGTATGGATATGGGAATACTAATCCTTATGAAGAAGATGATAATGGTTATGAATTAAACAATTACAAAAACAGCGGATCAGATGGTGATGATGATTTGATCAAATTTATGCATCAAATCTCTGATATCAATAACGATTTAGATAACTATAATCAAATTATTCAAACAATCTCCAAGAGACAACAATCATTATTGAGTCAGATTAGTGAGGAAGAAGAAGAATTTACTAGAAAGCAATTAGATCAATTGGTCAGTGAAGCAAATTCCCTTCAATTGACTTTGAAATCAAAGATTAAGAATGCTCAACAATTACTGATTGGTGATTCTAATAAAGTTGCACAAGCTGAAAATGCAAGACAAATTTTCTTAAAATTAATTCAAGAGTACAGAATCAAAGAGGCAAATTATAGAGATCAAAATAAAATAGTCGCTGAGAGACAATATAGAATTGTTAAACCAGATGCAACAGATGATGAAGTTAAAGAGGCAATTGATGATGTTGGAGGACAACAAATTTTCTCAACACTGTTATTAAATGCCAATAGAAGAGGTGAAGCAAAGACAGCATTGCAAGAAGTTCAACAGAGACATCGTGACTTGCAAAAATTAGAAAAGACAATGCTGGAATTGACACAATTATTCCACGATATGGAAGAATTAGTTGCACAACAAGATGAACAAATTGATGAAGTTCATCAACAAGTTGAACAAGCTCAAGGTGATATTGAACAAGGTTTAGGACATACCAATAAAGGTTTGGTTAGTTTGAAAAAGGCAAGAAGAAAGAAGTGTTGGTGCTTCTTGATTATCATCCTTATCATTTGTATTATTGTTGGTGCTGTTGTTGGAGGTGTTGTTGGTTCAAGAAATTAAAAGAATTATTAATCTCACATCAACAGCATTCTCTTCATATAATATGTATGATTCACTTTTTATCATTATATTTTTGTTTATTTTTACCCAAATTGTTCTATTCTACTATTAATTTCACATTTTTTTAATCCTTCATCTTTTATAAAAAATTAATTGTTTCCGTGTTCTATATATAAAGTCAATATCAAGAGAAGTTTAATTTTTAATTGTTATTAATATAGGAGATTTTTAGTAGTCCCAAAAAGATATCATTCAAATCATCTGATTAGGGTGGAGAAATCCGTAAACATTGATATTCCAACATTTGAAATATAAAGACATATTTGCATACATCTTTACATCTCAATTAGTTTCTCTAAGACCACTTTTCCCAGTACTATTTCTAATACTGACACCGGTAATTGAGAAGGCAAAATTATTGGGTATTATACGATAATCGTAATACGTACATCACAATCATAGGCGTATCACTATACATCTATCATTATAACGTATGTATATATATATATATGTTTCATAATAAAGTAGAGTATTGATTATTCTTCATAGTTCATAGTTCATAGTTTACAAAGATGAACAGAATTTAGAAATTTGAAAATTTTTATATTTTTATAATTTTCTTTCTCTCATATGTTTTCTTTCAGTTTCGTGTGTGGGAGGAAATTGGTAAGGGTGATTTCCCTATGCGGGTGAATTGAGTGTAATATACACGTCAATATTGCTCTTATCCTATAGGGCGAGAGAGAATTCACAATAGTAACAACAACTGTACCCAACCTTCATGGAAGGGTTGTTAGTTAGTATAAATACAATCTTGTCTATTGATATATCTCGTCAGCTTAATATCCAAAAATGTCATTGATTTCTTTATTGGTTTAGAAAACTATGACAGATATTGGTAATCTTTTAATAATGTAATTCGTCCACTTTAAATAAAAACCTCATTCAGCCCCCCTTAAGCAGAAGTAAAGAATATTTCACTTTCATGGCTCAACCTAGATTGGAACTGAAAAAGACTTGTTGAGTCTGGTTTAAGTAACTTTTTGTCGAATGCTGTTAGATGAAACAATATATAGGGCTGATAATCAAAGTTAGATGAGTAGCAATTTACTACACTTATGTCCCCTCTTTTAGTGCTATAAAAATAGATTTATTGAATCAAGAAGTAGGTTTCAAAGAACTTTACCAGATGAGAAATACATACTCGTTATATAAGCGTCTTACTTAAAGTAGATAAATATAGTAGATTGACAATGAAAAAGATAAAGTTCCATTTTCAATAACCAATTTGATTAATGAGATGATGTGACATGCTTAAATACAGATGATTAATATCTATATTTTTGAGTGACCAAAATTTGGCAAATTTTCTCAATCTCTGACAAGCCTTCAACCAACCACCAACATCATGTTTAAACATAAGGTTCGATAAAATCAAAGCCAAGATCGTTTGGAAAGCAATGCAATAAACAACCTCATTTGAATTTGTTGAACCACCATCGGAAGCATCCTGTTCTCTGTACGGGCGCCTCATGGGGCCTGGCTCGGGAAATGCTCTGTCGTCTCTCCGTTCTCTTGAAGTGCGGGTTGAACGCAGCCTTTTTGCACCATCTGCTCCAAACCCATAACCTCGCAACAAAATCCTATGACAATCGTATATTGTCATAATCAACTCAGGCGAGAGTCCTCTGAATGGTTCAAGATCAGTGGCTAAAGTTGAATTGAAGTAATGAATTGATATTCCACCAGATTTCATCTCATAACCAATCTCGGCAATTTCAGCAGAACTGATATCGTGATTCAATAAACATTCCAGCATCTCTGCTCTTATTGCTGTTATATTAGTGCACAAAGCTATAGAGATTAATGAGAGTAAAAGTAACACCTTAAGCAACATATTTTGGGGAACTATTTTAGTAAAGGGGTTTAGTGCAAAAGTTTAAGACTTTATGGTATACCAGCTGTAATTGTCAATTATGTGTAAATAGGATAAGTATGATAATTTTCTGCAGATTATTTTATAATGTTGTTAGTGTCGTACTTGAGAGTATAAGAAGAAACAGCAGAGAAGATTCGGAAAACCAAAAATCTCACAAATATAATAATTTTAATTTCAGAAAGTTTCCAAGTTAAATCCAGCATCGCCGGACTGTGAAAATATGGTTACAAAGTCACCACCGTTCTTGATACCATACCAATCCAAGAAACTTGTATATTTAAACCCCCACACCCCAGTTTCCTATTAAGTTCTGCAATTTTGACCACTCTCCTCCAACCAGCCCTTCTAAGAAAAAGAACAGAAACGCACTATTGACTTGTCTTTCAAGACGCTTTTGAATGTCAAACTGGTACATCTGAAGGCATCAACTACAGTTGTGGATATCTCTTGTCTAATTAGTCTGTATCTATGTCTACTGCTGTGTGTAGATTTCTGCTTAAGAAAAAGAGCTTCAGTTAGTGATGTAATTTACACGTGCCCGTTCCCCATTTTTACACGCGCACAACTCACTCTCTTACTCTTTGCGACCGCCGAAAATTTTTCGCTCGTCGAAGAGTTTTTGATAAAAATTGTGGTGTCAATCATCATCACTTGCAATTTTATATCTTTGATATCCCGTTATATTGAATACAACAACACAATGTCAATCAACAAGGTACGTCTGATATCTATGTATATCCAATATCCATATCCCATCACACATGCAAACTTTTCATCAATCTCACCGCAAACATGAGCAATCTAATCCACTTTATTCATAGAGATGGCTATTTTAATTCATCTCATCACGACAACTTTACCATCAACAACTGGGATTGACTTCATATACACTTGCTAATAATGATTCCAATCAAGTAGCAATGATTTAAAACTAGGGTTATTGCCCAGTCTGTCTATGACAATGCTTATAACAACAAGCTCAATCCAAGTTTAGAGTTGGGAATTGATAAATCTCAGCGCCATACATCATGAGCAAGTTTAAAGGTTGTAGATATGACAATTTTATAAAATTGAGATTACATTGGGATTACATTATTGTTGAAAGATTAAAAGAGTAAGAAGAAGAAGCAATGCGCTCGCTGCATGTCTTATATGAATCATTGAAATCTTTGTATGGGATGTGGTGTTGAATGAATATACCAATAATTTTCAAATCTTTTTCAATAAATATACTAACTTTGAACCTTATAGAATCTTTTCGACCTTTTAGGTAACGATGTTGAAGATGACACTATTGTAAACTTGCCTCCAAAGGAAGTTGTCAAGAAGTCAACCTCATCAAAGAAGGCTGATGTCGCACCACCTTCAGCTAACCCAGCTAAGGCTAACAAGAACAGACCAAGACCAACTGGTAATGATGCTGCCATTAAGACCAAGGTTGACAATCGTTCCGTTGATGCTCCATCTCCAAGTTCAGGTTCATCAAAGGCCAAGACTGATCGTAAGAGTAAATCAGGTAAGACTGATTCAAGTAAAAAAGTTAAAAAGGCTTGGGGTGATGATGATAAACAATTAGAAACTGAAGTTGCCGCTGAAATTGATGCTAAGCAAGAATTAGAAGGTGAAGGTGAAGACTTGGTTGAACAAGCTAAAAACTTGAAATCTGTTGAAGAATATTTCGAAGAATTGAAATTGAAACAAGATGCATTATCAGTTAAACCAGTTAGAAAAGTCACTGATGATGGTTCATCAGAAGTCTTGATCAAGGAAACTGAAAATTTCTTCAACCCAACTGTAAAGAAGTCAACAAAATCAAAAGCTCCAAAGAATAAGAAATTTTTGGAATTTGAACCAGTCTTTAGCGATGAAGCTCCATCATCAGCTCCAAGATCTGAAAGACCAAATGCCCCAAGAGGTGGTGCTTCAAGAGGTAGAGGTCCAGCTAGAGGTAGAGGTGGTAACAGAGGAGGTGCTACCGCTTCAACAAGAAAGAATAACAAATCTGTTGGTGCTGCCGTTGTTGTTGACGATACCACATTCCCATCTTTATCATAAGTCTTTCCCCGTCAAAGCTTTTAAATAAATATTAAAAATTAAAAATTCTTCTTCATGTTTGTGTCTTATATACTACGTGAAAATTATTTTGGAAATCTATCTTTATAATCAATATATGATATATGGATTCTAGTAATAATGAAATGATAATTCGTCTTCTTTCCATCTCCTTTCAAGAAATGGAAGAGATAGATAGAAGTGAAAACTCAAACCGGTTTGAATATTTGTAAAGGAAAACACAAAGCTAAAAAAAGTAAATGAATTATTAACACAGTTCAATAAAAAAAAACCACTCTGATTCTGATTTGAATAAAAATAAAACTGACTGACATGAAATAAAGAATCACAATTAAAAGACAAAAATCATTATCAAAATAATAGAACTGAATAATATAAAAAAATAATCAATAAACCCTCTACCCCCACAAATTGAAAAATCAACAATAATAAATAAGTATGGAAAAAAAAAAAACACACAGAATAGCATAATAATCATCACATAAACATTAACACAAACACACACACACAAGATAAACTCAATCCTCCTTCTTAATCATTAACAAGGTATAAGCAGCACTCAACTTATCTGCTCCAATACTTTGCCAATCTTCTTCATCGGTATCTGGTTGTTGTTGCTTTTCATTTTCTTGCAGTTCGGTTATCGGAGGAGAAGATGAAGAAAGTGGCAAATGCTCATCTGATGAGATTTTCAACGAAGGAGTTGGAGTCGATCTTAGATATGATTCACTAAATGATGATCTTGGTTTCTTACGTTTCATTATTGAATCAGGAACCAGTGCCAGATCTAATACTCCTTCAATTGAATTATTATCAAATTTAGCCTCATAATAATCAAACGAATTTAATCTTGACTTTGTCTGTTGTTGCTTTGGCTTCCGTATTCCATGGGAAGATGAGCCACGACGTTGCTGTGATGATGATAATGATCTTCTCTGTTGTTGTTGTTGCTGTTGCTGTTGTTGTTGTTGTGATATGGAATTTAAAACCCTTGAAGAAAACCGTACTTCTACATTATTTGGATTTGTATTATTCTCAAGTTTGAACAAACCATCATCTTCATCTTCTTCTATATCTGAATCGTCATCTGACGAAGAATTTAAAGAGCTTGAACTCTCTATAACTGCTTCATCTAATGATAGTGGATTATATGGTACTTTCAAATTATGAGGATCATTGTTGGGATTGGTTATTGATTGCCTTCTAATAGTTGGAGGTGAAGTTGATAATGAGAGTTGCTGACGTGGTTGCTGCTGTTGTTGATGGTATTGCTGAGGTGATGGTTGTTGTTGTTGTTGTGGCTTTGAATTATTATAATTTATGACATCATCAGAACCAATTTTCTTAGTGGCCCATTGTCCCCAACCAACTTTTTCAAAGACACATCCGGTTTCTTCATCTCCCATTTCTAAAGCAGACATTATCAATCTACGTTGTTTGGATAATGATAACAATGCGAAATCCGGGATCTGTTGTGATAAATGTTTTGTAATATGTCTTATAGGTAATGGACCAGTTTCAATCAATAATTTAGCCAATCTGTTTGGCGTTATCTGTGATGCGGCAGCAATACCTTGTGGTGATTGAGTGGATAATAAAGTATGATGATTATTGGATTTCTTCGAATGGGAATGAGAATGATGACGATGATGGTTATTACGGTTATCAACATCACTATCTACATCATCGTCGCTATCATCAATTATAGCGCCCTCATTAGAATTTTGAACATGTCCATTATTATCGAGTAAGGGGTTTGATGATGATGAATAAGTTGTCCTTGGTATGTATTGATTCTGCTCGTTAAGTCGATTGTAGGAGGATGGCGAATTTGTTGAATTTGAATTTGATGAAATTTCCGTACTCATCATAATTTTGTTATACAATTAAGATACAAGTTGTGTATGAAATTGAATGTGATTGAATCCTGATGAATCGTTGATGGCTATGAATATTATAATAGTGATGAATGGTTCTTGCTTTGCAGTATAAGAATGAATGTATATGTGGTATATATATTGATATGACTAATAACGCGTGTCTAGAGGTTTTCCAAAATTGAAAAATTCAAAATTATTTTTTTATTTTCGAAAACTTTCTTGGGACGCAAAAGGGCAGGCACACAGACAGACAGAGTGTGAGTTATATATATGTAATTGATTGATTGATTGATAAATGATTGATCGACAATAGATAAAAGTACAAGAAGAGACAATTACAATCTATTTAAAACCATCTCTTATCCTGAAACTGTCTTTCAGGTTTCCTAATCATGTACGCTATTTGCTTATGTCTTGGATGAATGACTTTGTAATCATCCAAATAATTAGCACTATTCCTAAACACTCCGAGTTTGTCTCTCGGTATGTCTTTGTTCTACATATGTAAATGTATATAATAATAGCCATAATAATAATAATAGCAGTCTCTTCTTGTTGCTGTTTCTGCCACTATTAGACTTTAGGGCAGCAGTGGGGGCGGGCAGCCACACAGGCATGCTTTTTGTTATTACTACCGAGAGTGTTTTAGACCGAAACATCTATTTATTTAGGTCTTTATGAGAATCATCATGTCTCATTTCTCATCACCATCCCCTAGATAAACAATAGCTGGGATGGTGCTGGCAGTCTATATCTTAACCACGTCAATACCATTCAATTCTGAATCAAAAATACATTGAGAAATCAGAGCATGAGTATTTCATCCTGCCTCTTAATTGCATCAATTTTTTCCCAAATTTAAATTTGATTATCGTAAAACGTCGAGATTATCAAACTTTTGTTATCTTTACTGATGATTGACACATTCCTCGGTTTCGACAACGTGAATAGATCACCCAGATGGGCTTGCAACCATCAAGGTGAATATCCTGAAGGTGTTACGTCATTCTATACTACCATACATAACCCTGGTATAATCCCATAAAACAATAATGATTGTTCGGTTTATAGCGCATCTCAGGTTGACCGATGTTCCAAAGGTATTACCGGTGAAATGTAGCAGTTGTATGTATGTATGTATGCAATTAGTGCTGATAATTATTTAAATCACAGTTTATTGGTCTACTATATTTAGGTATGTACCCATGTATGTACACTTAAATATTGATCTATATATCTTTCAAACTATGTGCTACCGAGGTCACTTATATGTAATGTGTGGCAATATAATTAGCTCAGCTGTGCACACTTGATGGTGTTTGCCCTCTCAGCCTTTATTGCTCCCTTACTCTTCCATTATAGGAAATACCGGGGCTGTCTGGACATGCTTATTCACATGTCTACTTGGGATTGTTAATATGGCTCATATACAATTTTATGAGATAAGCCACTTTGTCAAATTCCTATTTCCAATCTTTGAAGTAAGAAGAAACTCAGCATCATGCCTTGGTTATTTAGATTCTGACGGTTTTCTTTCCAGGATGAACAAAAGATGACATCTTACGTAAATGGGCCATATTTTATCGCATTGTATGGCTAACCCAACACTCATTCTAAATGCAAAATAAGTGATCTCGACGTACCGAATACCTTTATTGTTCTCATTGGCGAAGAGAAAAGATCTTAAGGTATCTAACTTAGAGTTCATTCCATCTTTATCGAATGTGTTTCTGCAAACAATGTTAACGTCATTCTATATCTTGAGGAAGAAATAAGAAGCCCATCATCCAGTTCTCCTAAAATCGATCCGGGTACCACTTTGAGAAGATATTGACCAAGACACAAAGAGGAATCCAAAAAAACAAAGAATGAAAATCAAATACAACTTTGCAACTTATCAATTTAAAACTAAGTAGAGGACATAGGAGAAATGAAACAAATTTTACCTTTTTTGTTCTTTGCTTTAAATATAGCTACTAGCTTTTAAGCCTCATACATAATAGATAATTTGTGGAATATATCACTTCTATATCCAACTATATACAAAATAATTTAAAATTGTAGAACTGTTTTGATACTTCTATATCCACCTATACATGTACCCTTGTATTCAGTTTCCTGAAGAAAGAACTCTTAAAATATGTTACACAGGTTATTCTAAAATCTACCCGGCCATCATAATTGAGTCATAAGTATAGACTGACAAATGTTGCCGATGGCTCAAATACTACAAAGAAGGATGCATATTACATTGTTTCTCAAACGCTCTTGGCTCTAAATTTTTCGTACTGGGTTTTCAGTAGTGATGATGGTGGTCCGCTAAAGGCTTTTCAGAGACTGAAAAGAGTTGACAGAGTTTGGTGACCCTAATTTACAGACTTTATTTATTTGTCTTCACATCACCTCATTAATCAAATCGATCAGCATGCTATTTTACTCCCGAAACAACCAAGAAGAATCATAAACTTCAAAACTTTTGGTAATGATCATTATTTTATAGCCAAGAGAAGTACTAACAGATCATTATTCTATAACCTAACTTAGCACCAAAAACATTATAAAATAGTCTGCAAAAAATTATTATACCTACATCCAAGACAATATGAGCTAATTGACAAACAAAGCTGGTGTGTTATAAATTCCTAAAGTTTTGTACCAAGCCCCTTTACTGAAGTAATTCCCAAAATATGTTGTTTTATAAGGTGTTATTTTTATTGTCACTACTTTCTACAGCGTTATGCGTTAATATAACAGCAATAAGAGCAGAGATGCTGGAATGCTTATTGAATTACAATATCAGTTCAGCTGAAATTGCTGAGATTGGCTTTGAGACGATTGAACAGTTTCCCCCTGGGAGACTACCAATAATCCTGTACTTTAATTCAACTCTGGGCGCTGGAGCACGAGAGGGACTTTGGCCAGAGATGGGGTTGCCACTATTATAGTGTCAGGAACTTTTATTGCCAGGTTATGGCTTTAGTTTTCATTGTTCAGGAAGGCCGGGTTCAGGACACCGAGGCTCTGACAGGACTTCAAGAGACCCAAGAGTTGTCAAAAGATTTCGCGAGCCATATATATCCAGACCTAGAAGACGAAATGTTGCCAATGGCTCAACCACTACAAAAGAGGTTGTCTATCACGTTGCTTTCCCAACTATTTTGGCTCTAAGTTTAGCAAGCTTATTTTCAATAAGTGGTTTTGGTGTCCAGCCAAAGGCTTGCAAGAGATTGAGAAAAGTTGTCAAAATTGTGTTACCCAAAGTTATGAATATTACTCATTTGTATTTGAACGGCTTAAATCATCTCAGTAACCAAGTTTGTTACTGAAAGGGAACTTCACCTTTATCGTTGTCAGTTTACTATGTTTTTCTACTTTAAGTAAGACGCTTATATAACGAGTATGTATTTCTCATTTGGTACTGTTGTAAAAGCGATCTTTCAGGTTTGATAATTAACAAAATTTCTCCACTTGGACCTCATCTTTCAACATTAAGCGTAATATCTAATGGCAACCCAAAAGATATTGACGTTTTCAAAGCTCCTCCTTTTCACCTCAAGATCCAACACTGTACAATTCTTCTAACCTGCCCTCAAAAGTGATAACAAGTCTTATAACATCATTTCTCTGCTGCTTTTACACTACTTTTTTCTCTGATTTTTAAAGCCGAGATCCTCTCGACAAAAAAGATATATGAGACCAATTTCCCATCAACTTTAGAAATTAAAGTGATAATAAGTTAAAGAGACTAGCTTGACTTAATAGGTTCAACTAAATAAATCAATTTACTAACACTTATCACAACATTTCTCTGCAATGGAAACTAAAATTTATCTCTCCTTTTAGTGGGGATTCTATAAATAAAAACATTACCAATAATCAGGGAACATGAAACTAATCAAAGATGTAATCGTAAAAGCATGTAATCACATTCCACGTAACACTCCAAGCAACAGAAATAGTTAAGCTTTTTAACTTGGAACCATCAGATTGATTTTTAAACAAAAATGAGAAAAATTTTACCACTGTCGATTTTTCAGATAATCGACTTTGTTTGTGTCTCTTTAAAACGACTTGTTTGTGTCACTTTGAAAATTGATGAAATATTTAAAATGTTTATTATCATGTTACACTGAGCGGTTAATCAAGATAGTTGATTTGTAAGTTTTTGTCAGTTATGAGCACTTATCTAAAATATTTGTGTAAATACCTAAATTACTCTATATATGAAAAAATTCAATTTTCATCACTAGATAGAAGGGGTTTTTTACTCACCCGAAACGGATTGACTTCCCGATTTTCAGCCACTGAGTTTTTCCCGAAGCATGTGTGTGGACATTGACGCTTTTCAAGTTGTTAGATGGTACATAGTCTTAGCGTAGATGCTAAGCTATGATACAGCGCACAAATTTAGCGGAATGTATAGCTTTCTAAAATAAACTTTGATTTGATTTGAGTTTACTTTTTTTTTTTGTTAGTTAGTTATAGGTGAAATCTATGTATTCGCCAAATTGGAAGAAACGATAGTGGTGATAAATTTTCTCTGCTTCAAATGTTACAAAGAAAACACTACTACGTGTAGTAAGGGGAAAAACAATTGAATTCAAAATCTACTGAGACAAGTCATTCTTGGAAGGAGATAAGGTATGTGTGATATAAGAATTGTGAGTGAATTGCATAAACGTGAATATCATCATGAATTATCGTCTCGTCTTTGATGCATGGGTGGGATTGAAAGTGTTATACTCCTTGAACATTTCACCAGTTCCATACCAATTACAGCAATATTTTTTCAATGATAAGCACTAAGGTTTTTACTCTGTTCCAAAATACAAAGTAATTAGTGATGAGAGTCAAATTATCAGAATATATCAGCAATAGTGATCATTCTACCAGTGGCTGGCTAAAAATTCCACCAAACTATGGTTCCTCGTTTAATGATGATAACAAGGCTCAGGGTAATACATAAGAAGATGGTAATAGACCCTATGGAGTTGGATTAATTACTGCCGCTTTTCAAAACACAGAATTTGAATCAAAAAAATTCATGGATCAAAGTTGGATGATATTTCTTGACAATGAAAATATAAATACAAAACGGGAAGCCTGGCATTAAGAGACATGCCCTGCTTTGGACAGGGGTTCAACTGGGAAGATAGACAATATAGAAAACAATTAGTTCATCAATATGTCAATTCATGAAACTCTGTGTTGTGAAAATCCTATTTGTCATTTCCTTTTCAAGGAGAACAAGCGATTGTAAATCATTCAGATTTAGTGGGACGAATTCATTGACTGTTGAAGATGCGACAAACTGGGGGAATCTATAATCAACATTTTTTATTTACTTATGGAATTTTTGTTTGGATTTTTGTTTAATCAATATCCAAGAGATTGAGTTTAATAATAAATTGTTTTTTGACATGTATAACTATATATTTTCAATTTGCTCATTTAAGATAAACCATTCCAACTCTTGATAAAAATGTTTTAATAGCAGCTCTTAACTCTACAGGAGCGCTCTTGTCCAATGTTTGCAACACTAAATCGTACATTGCAGGACAATTCTTGACGAAATCTTGTTCGTCTAATTCATCATAACCTTGTAAAATTTCCACAACAACGGGTCTCCATGTGGTAATATTTCTTTGATGTTGTGCTTCATCCAATTTCACATAACTTTCAATAATTGTGATACACATTGGAATTAATTTGGATGAAATCTCATTTCTTTCTTTTAACGTCACTTTCTCTGGGTCACAATATAATCTGAACATGACACTGATGTATACAGCTGATGATGATGATTCTTGCTTCAACAAGTTTGGCAATCTTTCAATAATACCGGCATTCCATAATCTCACACGCAAGTTATAATCATCGTTAAACTCTTTTGCAAATTTATAACTATTTTCCAAAAATGAAGCAATCTTGATTAAATTTTTCAATGGTACCAAAGAATAAAACAAATCATCCTCAAAGAGTTCAGATAATGTTTCAATCATTAACAATTGTAATACACATTTAACAACAATGGTGGATTTTTCACGAGTCTTTTGTAACCTTTCATTATCTCTCAAAGTCTTAGTCAATTTTGGAGAACTTGAAATCAGAGGTGATCTTGGTGCCAGTGAAGATGTACCACTGACTTTATGGTTACTAACATCAAAGCTACTATCACCGTTGATCTCATCATGAGGTATATCTAAATCAGACGTATGAGCATCACCATTTGTGTTATTGTTCAATGGATCAGCTTTAAACAATTCTCTTGCTGTAGTTAACTCAAACAATTGTTCAAATGCACCAGTAATTTTATCCCAATGTTCGTTATTGAAATTCTCCATGTTTTGTCTGATCAATTGTTGAAGACATGATCTACCAATTCTGGCAATGGTATCATTCTCTTGACAAATACATGATACTAATAAATCCAAATATCCATCTAATTGAACGTTTAAGGTATCAAAATAATGGGTAAATAATGCAATCATATTCCTCAAGGCTTGAATCAAAGTGGTAGATAACCAAACTGACATATCATCATTACTATTGAATTGATTGATTTCCCATCTTTTACTTAATACTCCAAATATAGGGAACAACAATTGATTGCAAATCTTGTACCAAAATCCACTTTCAAAATGGCCACCATATTTTACCAATGAATCAAACATGAAATTCAATGCTTCAGATCTAACTTCTAAATCTTCTCCGGTCATTATAACATCATGGTAACCAAACAAGACTGGGTACCATAATTTGGTAAACACATCCTTATCGTCGCCAATCTCAATTGTCAACTTTCTTTCTTCAGCAGTACCAAAACTCATCTTGGAAACCCTATGGATCAAAGATTTCAAAATTGACAATGCATGTAAAGATGTCTTTTGGAATTTTTGGTTCTTAGCCAACTCAGTGAAACAAGTGACCAACTGATGGAATCCACCTTGAACATAGACATCTTCAAAATGATCTCTATTGATTATATTTGTTATAGTCATGACTTTTGCAACAACTTTTTCTGAATCACCTTGAGCTCCTATTGTGAATGCATCAAACATGGTAATCCAACCACTCTTTATTTTCGGTGTACTTGTTTGGATCATATATGCTAACGATTCCAATACTCTTTCTTTGATCTCAATGGAATCATTGTGTTTTATTATGTGGGCAAATGGCCTTAAAAATTCCTTTTGAAATTTGAAGTGTGATAACTCTTCAATTTCAAAAAATCTCATTGACAACTGTCTCAAAGAGTCCAAGGCAAAGAACACAATGACTTTATTATAATGGCAACCAAACTCGTTGAATGCATCGCCCATGATGGACCACAATGCTGACCATTGAACTCTGATACGGTCCATGTTGTAGTAACATACATCAACCATTTTTTGTAAAGAAAACATTCTAGGGCTTTCACTTTGTCCCGAACTATCAATCTCTTCACTTGCAACCTCAGCCAAGGCCTTGACGAAATCGATAATAGCATCACCAATCAATTTGTTGGATGAGCTGAAAATTTTGTCGATTGCAACTTCCAAATCTGTTGAAGTCAAAGCTGGTACAACAATAGGATTCAATTGTTGATTTTGATGATGTTCAAAAGCTATTTGAGACGGAGTTGGTTTCTTTGAAGACAAGGAAACAGAGAATGAGCTGAAGAAAGACTGAGATGCTGAGTTGCTACCATTTGTTCTTGAGCTTTCAATCGAAGATCTATTGGCAAGCCTTGACATGGCAACGTCAGGCACGGAAAATGAGTCAATACCTTGAGCCAAAAGCTGTATTCTCTCAATTTGAGAAATAGATACCAAGATCTCTTTCCATGAAGATCTCAATACATTTCCCTCAGTTGAGGCAATTTCCAATAACGCATATATGGCTGAAACGTTTTTCATATTCATTTCTTCCAAGTTGTTCAAGTTTGCAAATTGAACTAAAGCTCCAATGAAAGAAGTTCTTGCATAATCAAGTTCAAACATGCACGATATATGTATAGCTATCTTAATTCCTTCAAGACAAACCTTATTTGTGTCGTCATCATCATACTCTTTGAAAGGAGCAGTCAAACCAGCCAAGATAGACATCCACATGGTATCAAAAATGGATTTGACATGGTCCAGATGAGGGGACGCTGAGAAAAATTTGACCTTACTAGCATCTTCAGATTTGGAGATCCTACCCAAATATTTCACCATTTGCTCCGTCTTGGTGGACATCTCTCTTGAAGCTTGATTATATTGTTCCTTACTAATATCTTTGGATCCAAAGAAACCAGAGTTCTGGTGAGTGTTCAAGTCACCCGATATCAAGGCCAGATGATGCTCACTGTTCAACTTGATTTCATTCTTCTGGATTTCATCAAACACTTTAATCAAAAATTCTTGTGGTAAATCTTGGCCATCGTCAATTCCACTATTATTCTTGATAAAATCATCAACAGTCATTCTGCTTTTCACTTGAGGAGAATGTTGATCAGTGTTCAACATAATTACTGAGTAAGCCAAAATATATGCAGTATCGGCATTGGCGAAAGTGTTTGGATTGTTCTCAACATATCTTTCTGCAAACTTCAACATAAAACGATCAATCTTTTGAGATTCACCTGGTAATCTAAAGCTTTGCAAAAACACTCTCATGGCATCAACAAAACTCATATTTGTGAATTCCATTTGCTCAACAAACAGATGCATGATAGCAATATTTTTTTCATCACCTTCACCTAAGAATTCACCTAAAACTGTCTTGTTCAAGCCTGGACCACCTGTCAATAGGAATGTTGCAATGCTTTCAGGTGAATTATCTGCGATAAATTTGTCTTTTATCAACCTTTCAATTCCCTTATTGGGTTTGTAATTGAACTGTCTGATACCTTCCAATAAAGCCTTCTTTCTTAATTTTGAATTTTCAAATTGTGCTGGATCATCTACATCACCTGCATCTTCAAAATTATTCAAACTGTTGAAGGATAAGTTTGGATTAAAATTTGGTGAATCAGGGATTTCAGGTGTCTGTGGAAAATTACTTACTGAATCATCTCTTGATCTTGTGATACCAGTATTAACTTTCTCCGTCCATGAAGACAAAGTCTTCAAAAAGGCAACAATACAGTCAATAGATGTCATCTTCAATGCATATTCGGTCGGAAATGCAGAGTTAGCAGTTGAACTTGGAGGATGGGATCCAAGCTTTGATATTGAAAGCAAGGGTAATGATTTCAAGTTATAAGTAGCCAACGGTTTTTGCAAGCTTTCACGAAAGTGAACTTTTTGAGCTGCTGTCACTTCTACTCTGGTCAATGACAATTTTGTCAAGTAATCAATCAATGATTCAGTGATGTTTGGCATTGAAGAGTCACAGTCATAGTTCAAATAAAACTCAATGACAGCCTTCGGATCATTACAGATTCTATTGATGATAGATAACAAATACCTCTTTTGATGTGAAGTTGATGTTTTCATTTCTGCAACAGGGAAGTAAATCTCCACCAAGAAAACAGGAATCTCTCTCTTAAATTCTGATCTCATAGTGGACAAAAGAATCCAAAAGATTTCCAATGAGATTTCATAAACCGGTGTCAAGGATGAGGCTGCATTTCTTGAAAGTGTCAAACATATATACTGTCTAACAGCATCAACCAATCTTGTCTCTTCATTAGAAGTGGAACTAGTGATGACAACATCACTTCTGATGAAACAACCAATATGATTTTTCAAAATGTTGTAAATTATGTGCAAAGATAATAATTTGGATCTGATAGGGTGAGACCTCATATCAAGGGATTCATTTTCCAATGACTTGACAGATAGTTTACACATTGCTCTAAATAAGAGAAATGCATCTTTCACTGCAACATTTTCATCGTCATCAAGACCTTTATTAGCTTCTTGAACTCTTTCTTCATCATCAGCATTTTCAAAGGTATTCAACGTAATTGGTTGTTCAGTATGAACAATTTGGGTAACTGGAACAGACGGTGTGTCCTTTTCCTTTTTCAATGACACTGATGACTTCTTAAGTGGTATATGACTGACTCTATCAAAAATCAGATCAACTACTTGAGTTAAAGTGGCTTGTGCCAATTCTTGGATATTGGAAGACAATGATAAAATGAAAATGTTGTATATTTGCCTCACTGCCCTCAATAATGTACCACCATGAGCTGGTAAAGCTTGATTAAGAACACCGATTGTCAAACCTCTTATCACTTGTGTTTCAACGTTTCCGTCTGTTCCTTCACCTTCGAAACAGTCTGCAATTGTTTCTATAGCTCCATCAATCAAGTTTGCCTTTGTAACTTCGGCTTTATCATCGTGAAGATTGACAAGCAAAACTTCTGCAGGCTCAGAAAAGACGTTGAAGGTGAAAGTTTTACTTAAACATTCCAAAGCCTCAATTTTAATTTGTAAATTGTGAGATTGGCAAGCCAATCGCAAAGGCTCAAATAATTCATTAGGCTCGGGAAAGATTCCTGAATTCAACTTCTCAAGGGCATGATTACAAGATTTCAAAAGTTTTGGTGTTCTTTTCATTTCTCTGTTATGACTGGTGATTTTCTCCAATGCAGTCTTCAAAAAACCAACTGAAGCATGTGTGTTGATAGTGGAAGAGTGTGAAACCAAAGAGTGGCTTCTGCTAATTCTAGTCTCAGAAACATGTTCAGGCTCAGAAATAGTAGGCAATGACGAGGACAGTACATCACCATTCGGGAGACTCTCTGATTCTGGTAAACTCTCTGCAAGTGTTCCCTGGTCAACGTTATCAATTGTATCATGACTGACTGAAACTTCTTCTTGTTGCGTGGTTTCTTCGCTGACACTTTCATGATCAACGCTCTCTGTTTGATTAAGCGGTGTTGTAGACTCTGTGTCATTTTGCTGTTGTGATTCTTGTTCTTCTTCATTTGTTGTTGATGTTGAAGCAGTTGACCGATCTTCAGCATCGTTTTGTTCAACGATCTGCTCATTGATATGTTTAATTCCGATTCCATTCAGTTCGAGAGGAGCAGAGGGGATATCCTTTGAGACCTCCAGTTCCTCGTGTAAATCTGGATCTGAAGACATAATATATATTGGGAGATCTGGATGACCGATACAGTAGTGGTATTTTCAAATCTTTTTTGGCGCTGGATTTTGGTGAGTTTCCTTTTAGCAAAGAAAAAAAAAATTAAAACGATTAAATCGGTTTTCTGGATTTGAAGCAAGGCAAAGTAAACAGATGGCCTTGATGTACCTTGATGTTGAGCAATTGAGTCGAAATAATTCGAAATGGGTCGATTAAATCAAAGAAACAGGCCCTGAATACTCCTTGTTTATATACTTTTTCAATGTAATAAACATAAAAGTGGCCAAGCTGTTTTTTCCTTTTTCTCCTTTTGGTCTCAAGGCCCAGTTTTGAGTTGATCGAGAACTACTTTTTTCCCATACAGTACAAAGGCTCAGCTTTCATACATCTATCTCCGCTGTTTTAATTACAAGGGTTTGTCGCTATTTAGTAAGGTATGGATATTCAAATTTAAATGGATGGTACATATATGACTATAAAATATATAGAAACGATACACTCTTAATATCCAAAGCCCAAGAAACCCCACCATGGAGGAGTGTTGTAACGGGTATGAGGTCCACTTTCAAGAAATTCAATATCTTCCTCGGTTAATGGAACCAAATACTTGATCGACTTGATTCTAGCAGGATTCAAGGATTTTGGAATGACAATTCTTCCACTCTTTAAATGGTAACTGTACAAAATCTCATTGATTGAATACTCAGAGTATTTCGTCTTTAATAACTGGTTAACTCTCTTGTTCTTCAACAATGGAGCACCAATTCCACCTCCTCCTAATGGAGAATAAGCTGTAACCAAGATACCATGTTCCAGACAGAAATCATTAAGCTCAGATTGTGGGAATTCTGGGTGACATTCAATTTGATCAACAACCGGTTTGATCTTGGCAACTTTGAGCAACTCTTTCAATCTTCTGATTGGGAAATTTGAAACTCCAATTGACTTAACCTTGTTGGTGGTTGACTTGATTTTCTCAATTTGTCTATACGTCTCCAAATAATCGGCTCCCTCGGCAACTATTGAGATTCCATCAGCATCAACTGGACTCTTTGGGTAACCATCTTCACCAGATTTTAATGCAAGAGGCCAATGTTGAAGCAACAAATCAACATAATCAATGCCCATTTGTTTCAAAGAACGTTCCAAGGATTCTTCAGCCTTGTTCCACATAGTTGGCCAAACTTTTGTCGTGATGAATAAATCTTCACGCTTGACAATACCCCTCTCAAAAACGTCTTTTAAAGCTTTACCGATGTATGGTTCCGTTTCGTAAAACCAAGCAGTGTCAATGTGTCTTACACCAGATTCAATTGCTGCAATAACAGCAGCTGTGACTTTTGGGTTATCCGATTCATCTTCGTTGTAAGTACCCAAGCCGTAACCTGGGATCTTGTTTCCATCGTTGAAAGTGAAGTGAACGTCTGTTAATAATTCCTTTGGTGCCATTTTTAAATAGATTGATTTCAATAGTGATCAATAATAAACGTGGAAGAAATTTCAAGGATCACGGTCATTTTTATATCTCCCTAGATGAGAAAGGAGTGGCTTAATCTTAATTTACCCCGTGATTTCTCCAGTTTTTCAGTTGTGTGTTTTTATTGCTTGTCGATGTTTTTGATGTGGGTTGCTGCCGGTCGTCATACGCGCACCCCACTCTATTACCCACCCATTCCCAAAAGACTAAAATTTACCAATACAGTAACTCTTGGCAAATCATTTGATGTTTTGTTAAATTTCAATGGATGAATAAACTATATATACGAAAAATGTAACTACAAACATAACACTTCTTGGAGGAAATTGTCCTCCAGAATTTCGGTTTTGTATTTTTCATCAACCAATTTTTTCAACAGATTTGTTATTTCGTCATCGTTATCCAATCCCTTCACAGATTCTTTCCATTCAAGCAAGATTTTTTTCAACAATTCATTTCCCTTCAAGATTTCCTCGGTTGAACATTTAGTCCTCTTGTTGTCCGTATATTCATCGTTGTACTCGTCCAACTCGGTGGCCTTCCTCTTGGCCATTGAAATGATTTTTTGAGGGAACTTGACAACTTCTGCAACGTGGACTCCAAATGATTGATCTGAAATCCCTGGCTCAACTTTATATAACAAGGTGATTTCCTCTTCATCTTCGAGTTGGTCATCAATGTGTGCAACAACGTGGAGATTACTTACTGTAGGAACTTTTTCTGTAAGCTTTGTGAGTTCATGGAAATGTGTTGCAAATAAAGTGAATGACTTTATCTTGGACGATATGTGCTCACTGATGGACCAAGCTAAACCGAACCCGTCGTATGTAGAAGTACCTCTTCCCAACTCATCAACTATGATCAATGAGTTGCAAGTAGAAGTTCTCAAGATGGAGGACATTTCAAGCATTTCTGTCATGAAAGTAGAAGCACCTTTTAATTGAGAATCTGACGCTCCAACTCTGGCCAAGATTGCGTCAAAGATACAAAGCTCAGAGCCCTCATCACATGGCACGAAGCAACCAATCTGACACATCAAGGCTATGACACCAACTTGCCTGATATACGTTGATTTACCTCCCATATTGGGACCTGTTATCAAGAAAAATTCCCTTTCATTTTTGACAAATTCAACATCATTAGAAATAAATGACATGTCATCTTGATTTTCCAAAATTGGATGTCTTGAGTTTTTCAAAATTAACTTCCTTTCAGGGTCATTCAAATCGTATATCTTTGAAGGTTTGGTGTATTGAATTGGTGCAAACGACGACGTATGAGCAAATGCTACTAACACATCTAAAGTGGAGACACATATTGAAAGCTTGATCAAAATTGGTGAATAAGTTGAAGAAATATCAATAATTTCCTTGATCAAGTTACTCGATAACTTATCATACTGAGCTTGTATTTCCAAAACTTTTGAGCACAAATCTTGTAATCTCAGAGTTGTAAAGAATACACCAGCCTTGACGGTTTGCAATTCTTTATATTGTTTCTGTCCTCTCAAGACAGCACTGTCGGTTCTTGTCAATCTGAAGCACCACCCATGGTTTGAACTATTCTCCAATTTAAGCTTCTTCTCCAGCTCCATTGACAAGTTATCTGCCACGTTCAAATGTTCTTGTTTGATTCTCTTTTGCACCAGTTTCAATTGCGAGTCAAGTTCCATCAAATTAGGATCAAACTCAGGATTCACTTGAACAGAATTCAATTGTGAAGCAGAAGTGGCAGCGTCTAATGCTTCCAAGTCAATGGTACTTTCAATCAACTCTTGAAACTTAACAAGCTGTGTGGAGTATTCTGTGATTGGTTTGATCCAAATATCGTTGAATAAAGATGATAACGACTCATCTTGAACATCCTCTACGCCCACTTGCAATATGTCCAATAATTCAGGTAATTTCAAAACAAGTTGATAAAGTCTTATAACATCGTTCAAATTAGACCTGGTGCCAGATTTTTTAGATATTTTCTTGACTAATTTTAAAATATCCGGTATTTGATTTAAAACTTGATCCTGTAATGAGATTCTCAAGTTAGATTCATTAATCAAAAACTCAACGATTTTCAATCGTTTCTCGATTTCAGACTTATTAACTAACGGTTGTTTCAACCATTGTGACAACAATCTGGTACCACCGATTGTCTTGCAATGGTTCAACATACCAAATAAAGATGTGTTTCTGTTACTGGAGTCATTCTTATCGAACAAGTTCAAGGCCTTGACAGCTGAATAGTCCAATTTCAAGTAATTTGAAGGCTGATAAAGTTGGAATTCCCAGATATCATCTTCTGAAGAGTTGGAAATTAACAGCAAATACTGTACCAACGCGTTTGCACAAGAGTGGGCCAACGACAAGGATGATACAGAAGGTGTTTCCAAAATCAAATCATTTGAAGTCAATCTTTTCAAATCCTGTTCAATGTTTTTTGTGTTGAATTCAGCCAGCTTGACATATGAAATGGTGATATCGCATCTGTCAATTACTTGACATATCTTGACATGTTCTGAATCACTTTCGTTTGATGGGCTTGCAATCAAAACTTCGTTTATACCCAACTGGATCAATATGCTTTCTAAAGTGGAGAATATGTCATTATCTATAAACTCAACAATTCCAATGATTTTATTATTCTGGTCCACGTAACTGAGCCCGATTTTTTTATTACCCTCATGTTGGATGACTTTCAAACTCGCAATCATAGGCAAGGATGAGAGATCAGAACTGCTTATGTATTCATCGATCTCCATCAAGTTACCAGGGGAGGCATTCTTAATCAAATTCCACTTCTTGTCGTAAATCTCAACCTTGTATCCCAAGTTGAAAACGACCAACTTTAAAAAATTTATCAAAACTGATGTAGACAAGGTGACATATTTGATCTCTTGTCCCTTATAACTGTGAGATTTAAGCACGGTTGTAGTCTTGTATATCAATTCCGCAACGAGATCCGCATCATCTTGTAGGGCAATAAAGTAGTCCTGTTTATCAACTATTCTAACAGTCTTCTCTGGCTTCGACTCAAAGTCCTTGAGATAACTTTTGTAAAAGGAAGACTCGTCAGAGCTATCACTGAATTTAAGCTCTGGTCTAACACTCGACATTGCTGAGGTATACTACGCGAAGATGTAAATTTGTCTGTTTTGCTTTTTAAAATGATTCTTTTTTTTTTCAGTTGGAAAGCGCGTTTCCTATCTGTACTACAAAGGCATACTATAAACTACCATTCAACCCAATCATTATCAAATTCCATGTTATCGTAAATGAGGGATAATGAGCTCTATATTCCTCTAGGCGAGCAGATCATGTTTTAGTGCAGCTGTCCAACTACAAATGCTGTTGAAGTAAAACCAACTAAATAATTTTTAGTTGTCTGTAGACTGTATCAACGCGATAACACATCAAAAAACGAGCAGGATGTCGTGTACGGCAACGTGAGTGATAAAAAATTGTTCGGTTCACATTCTAACCTATATAATAAGAACTGAAAACTGAAAAAGAAAATTGGTATGTAGATAAATTAATCTATAGTGGTTAAAAATAATGTTGAAAAGAAATAAAACATGCCTGTCATGTGGGTGTTGTATGGTGCAGGCCAAAAAGACAGGAAAAGTATTTCTTAGAACGTACCCTCAATGATCTCTGTGATTTCATCGACAACGGCTTGTAAGAATGACTTTTCTTCAGTCAGAGCTGGGGTACTGGCAGTACCGTTGATTCCCCATAAAGGAGTTAAATCTGTACCGGCTCCATTGTAAATCAATAAGTTAGGAGTAGAGCTAGAAATTCCTTGCAACACATTCTTTGTAGCAAAACTTAAAACTTTCTTCTTCATTTGAGCTGGAGTAATTGATGCAGTTCCATACTCACTATCAACTTCAGGGTATAACGATAAAAAGTAAGTCAACAAACCAACAACGTGAGGAGATGCCATTGATGTACCAGACATCGAGGCAGTGGCTTCTGGATAGCCAATATAAGTTGACAAGATGTTGACACCTGGACCGAATACATCGACACACTTACCATAGTTAGAGAAGTAAGCTCTGTAATCATATAATGAAGACAGACCAACGGTGATTGCAAGTTCAGCACTTGCTGGAGAAGAATAACAAGCGTCATCATTTTCATTACCGGCAGCAACCCCAAAGTGGATACCAGCCTTGACAGCTGCATTAACAGCCATGTCCAAAGCAGGGGAACTACCTCCACCGATTGACATATTAGCAGTGGAACCTTTGAAACCTTTTTTAGCTTCTTTGACCAGCTTCAAGTGAGAGTTGGCAGCAAATTCCACTCCCTTAATAACATCAGAAATGGTACCAGATCCATCCCAGCCTAAGACTTTGACGGCAACGACATTAGCGTTTTTAGCAATACCATAGTCCTTTGAGGCAATAGTACCAGCACAATGAGTACCATGACCATGATCGTCTTTATCTTCTGTTTCACCTGGAATAGTCTTCCCCCATTTAGCTCTTCCACCGAATTGTTTATGATCAACATAAATACCGGTATCAATAACATAAGAGGTAACACCTTCTCCTCCTTGATCGTCGTAAGAGTATGAGTAAGTTTGACTATAATCTAATTGATCCCTGCTAGAAATCCTTGCTAAACCCCATGGAGCACCGGTCTCAACGGCAAATTCACTAGCGTAAACTTTTTGATTCTGCTCGATTCCCTCAATCAAAGAATCAAACTGCAATAGTTCGACCAAAGCTTCTGGAAAGTAACCAAAGTAACCTCTGGTTGAACCAATATCAAAAGTGTCAAATAAATGAGCTAAGCCCCCTGTTTCAAATGACAAGTGTGATTTAATCCACTCCAAATGCTGTTCAATCTCGAATGACTTCAGAGTTGGCTTGAACCTAATGATGTAAGAGCCTTCAATAAGATCATCCGGTTTTCTAGTGTTTCTGAAAACGTTGACTTTAACTTGATTCAAGACAGGTTGATTGTCAAAACCAGTTGACACAGAGTCTTTTTGTAAAGATGGGATGATTGCAGCCTTTGACAAGGATGACAATAAGAGAGTAGATGAAACCAAGAGTGATGACACCTTCATGTTGATTTGTTATTTGTAGTGTTGAAGAGTGTCGCGTGTGTATAAAGAATTCCACTCCGAGTTCCAAGTGGATTGATAACAGAAATAAGATAAAAGTAAAAATTGGGAAAATCAGAAAATTTAAATAATTGACGTAACAGTGGATTTGGGTACGATAAGAATCTATTATCTTTGACACACGACTCAATTTTAAACGCCAAAAAAAAATTGTGAACAATTTGGTGTTTTTGGAATTGTGGTGATAAAGGAATTGATGATCGGTATACCAGTAGTGCTCATACCCATAAGAGCAGAGTACAATGAAGGGTTGAGTCTGGAAATTCAAAATAAAAGACTTTCAATTTTTGCAAAGGACTCGGTCACCCTGATATCAGGTTTACAAGACTACATTACTCTACTATTAGATCAAGGAAATAAGGCCCTTCGTTTTAGTGATAATGTTCCTTGGAAAATAGAGACTAGAATACGAGAATGGACATTTAATGATGAGATTACTGCGTCGAGTGTGTTGCTCATTTTACATTATTCAAAATTGGCCTCTTCAAAAGTTTTACTGATTTTAGAAAATGACAAAACCGTTGACGAAGACAAGAATTGGAAAGTGAGCACTAATTGGTTGAAACAATCCATTTCACTTGTTAATTTTTTGATTGCATCTAATCTTTATAATAACTTGGTTGAAGTATTATCGCTAGAGTTTTTGAATTTATTAAATCATTTATTGGATACTGCAGTGCAATTGAATCTTTTAGCCAAGATAAATTTTGGAAAAGTATCGAAAATAAGAGAAAACGATTGGAATTTTGATATTAATACAAAGAACAATCTAATTTACTTGAAGATATGCATATTCATTGCAGACGAATTATCAATATGTGAACAATTAGTGATGAATTTTTACGATGAGAAAAAGATGATAGAATATTTACGAATTCATAAGTTGTACATCAGAATATACATTGCATACTATCTTTCCTTGGAGCACTACGAAAATGGAAGAATTGGATTGAGTATTGGTATTATTAATTATATCAAAACCCGCCTTTTGAAAGATGAAGAAAGTGATGATGATGATTCAAGTAAACTCAAAAAGAAAATGTTGAATAAGTTTTCAAAATCAGGTCAAAGTGAAAAAGATCTAATAAAGCAAATCGCTTCTGAAAAGGATTTCAAAATCAACAAAAAATTTGCCAAAGTGTTAACAAAGCCTTGTCATATGGATTTGGTCAATTTGGTCAGACTAGTCAATTTGATCAATTTGAAATTTATAAAAGAAAATGATAATATAAGGTTTGACAAAGTAAGTAACCAAGAAGATGTGATACTGGAACTTGCCAAATTGCCCATGGGTAGGAAAATTCCATTAACTATTGACGAAACGCCATCATTTTTGAAAGATGATAATTCCAAAAAACCGTATGTCGGTTCGGGTGCCTATTTTTAGCGGTATGTTTCTGTTACCATGTATGATGAATTTAAAACCTATGAACACAAATCACTGAAAATAATATATAATGAATCACTGAAAATAAAAGAAATAAAATATGCTCTTGAAGATGTAAAAAAATCGCTGCAAATATTAGAAATCATCTTGGATATCAATTTCTCCACATAGCTCAAGTTTGCGACTAGATGATCCTACATAAATTTTGTAGACACCCCTCTGGATAATCCATTGCTGGGAGGCGGTATCCCAAACAGATAGGTCTCTCCTTAAAATTTCAAAGTGAACGGTCTCAACATTACCAGGCTTGATTTTGACCTTATCATAACCCCTCAATTGCCTTGGAGGAGACGACATGATAGTACAGGGAAATTCAATATATAGCTGAGCAACATATGAGCCAGTAGTCTGGCCCTCATTTTTAATTTCAGCTTCCACTGAATATAAATGGTCCCACAAAGCAACATTTCCTCCTAAACCACCCCCTGCTAAATGAGGTTCGTTAAATTGGTCCGGGGTGTATCCTTTTGGGTACTCAAATTCCTCAGTTGAGATTATTTTATCATTGAAAAGATAAGGGTATATAAAGCCTGGGACAGGTTCAAATTCATCATGAGGAAATAGAGCATCCTCTGGATCACAAGTATCATCTTCACACATTTTGTAGATTGGTAAATACTTCTCTGGCTCTGGTAAATACTCAGTGGGGGCTTGAATCTCGGTTATTTTCATTTTGCAAAGTGAAAAAGAGGTATAGGACATACCGAAACCAAACTCAAACCTGGGCTTCAAATTATGTCTATCGAAAAATTTGTAATCGAGATAGATATCGTGATCAAAGGTGTCACCCCCATTATCTGACAATTTGGTTACTAGCTTCAGATAGTGTTCATCTCTTTTAGCAATTGTGAATGGAAGACGGCCAGAAGGATTGACGTCTCCGAATAATACCTCAGCTATGGCTTGACCAACAAATTGGCCCAATGGGGCTGTATAAAGTACTGCCACAACGTTATCATGTTCAATCCATCTTTCCATATTGACAGGCCCAACAGAATTGACAATAACAATCGTTTTTCTACATCTATCAGCTATGTGCTCGATTAACTCATCTCCATTGTGCCATAGAGATAAATTCTTTCGATCTCCATAGTTCTCATCAACCTGAATGTATCCTTCTCCAGAATCGGCACTGACGAACACAAGCGCTAGATCGGCATAATCTGCCATTTCATCGACATTCTCGAACTGATATGAGTCTGTTGTGAAGTCAACGACAATACCTTGCTTAATTGCTTTTCTTGAGACTGCTTCATAGGGGGTAATAACGTAAGGATTGTTCACTGCACCGGAGCCCCATCCCGAAGTGAGAACACCATCAACACATCTTTGGTCTTTACAATTGAATCCTTTCGGATCAGCCCCTGCAGCGACTCCAGCAATCATTATTCTTCTCACTACACCATCAGAGTCTATCGGTAGATGATTTCTATCATTTTTCAACAAAACGATAGCCTCTCTGGCAACGTTCAAAGCTGTTTCTTCCGTGAATGTTGATCTTGCATCAATGTGCCAATTTACTTGAACAATTGGGCCATAGTGCTGGTAAGGAAATTCCTGTCCGTAAGTATGGTGAGTCCAAGACGAAAAATTTGGAGGAGTATCATCCTCGAAGTCACAATTCATCAGAAAAAATGGAGCCAAGATACGCACAGCCATATCATTCAACCTTGCCTGCGGAATCGTCTGATTGTATATAGCCCTCGTCAATAAGGGACCCCAATAAGACTTCCCGGAGCACCAGTTATCAAAGATCTCACCAGGCATGCTCATATCTAATCCTGCTAAACAAGAGACGACCCCAGAATGTTGCGCTCCCCAGTCTGACATTACGAATCCTTGAAATCCCAACTCATCTTTCAATAAGCCATTCAATAAAGCTGAATTTTCACAAGCATATGTATTGTTTACCCTGTTGTATGAGCACATAACTGATCCTACTCCAGCATTCACTGCATCTGCAAATGGCCATAGATATACCTCGTGCATTGCTCGATCTCCTATATTACTGCTGATAGAAGCAGTCATATCGTTATCCCATTCATTCACTTGACGGAACATCTCTTGTTCGTTACCTATAAATTGCCTAGCGCATGCAAGGACACCCTCCTTCTGTATTGCGTCAATTGTATACCTAGCAGAAATTCCTTGCAAATAGGGATCGCTTCCAAAACTTTCCCAGTTTCTTCCCCCCTGTGCCTTTAGTCCAATAGGTCCAATAGTAGGACCTAGAATCACGTCAACCCCTTTAGCCTTATGTTGTTGAGCCATCGCTTTTCCTCTCAAAAATGCTAAGCCGCGGTTAAATGTACTCCCTGTTGCAAGAGCGGATGGAAAACTAGTTACAAAATCAGTAAATCTGACACCATTTGGACCATCCTGTAAGCAGAAGGGAGGAACAAATGAGTTGGATCCCGTGTTCCCAACACAAGGTCCAGATCCCCAACCAGTACCAGTTGTAAGGTTGACCTTTTCAGTAATTGACATTCTTTCGACTAGCTTTCTTGCCTTTTCATAGGCTTCTTGCCAAACATTAGGAAGACGACCACCCAAAGCTAATTTATAAATAGTTAGTACTTCAACTCCGAGTAGAGATTATTATATTAAAGGGGTATAACAACGGGAAGGATAGAATGGCTTGCTGATGAAACCGTAATTTTTACCAAATTCATCATCGTAAGGATCAAACTTCAATGGTTTGTTCAGATGACCACGACGTCTCAAGTCGACTGGACTCGATGATTCCTCGTGATTTGACAGGTTGATTTGGTATTGGGGTAGATCCTTGTCTGATTCACCCAATTGATAGCTCCCTAAAACAAGGGTTAAAAGTTGGAAAACTAGGATCGCGTTGCAACTTCTCATCAAAATCATCTCTTATACTTAGTTCCAATCGATATATTCCGAATGTTAATTGAGTTAGAGTAGTTTTCTGTCTTGATTGTGACTTTATTATTAAATGGCTCTTGTTTTCATTCTTCAGTATGTAAAAGAATTGAGATCAAAAAAACCCAAAAGTGAGAAAAAGGTAGTGCATATTTAACCTCCGGTGATAAGAAATTTTTATCTCCAACTTGATTCGGTAGTTGATTAAAGTAATACCCGTTTATAGGTATCATTGAATATTTATATAATACACTTGATTGCCCTTTTACTCTCGCTGAAGATACCAATCAATGAGTGAGATACGTATCGCAATTGACCGTGGGGGAACCTTCACGGACGTTATAGCTTTTATTGAAGGGAAGGAAGACTATGTTTTCAAATTGTTATCAGTTGATCCTTCCAACTACAAAGATGCAAACATTGAAGGTATAAGAAGAGTATTAGAACATGCAACGGGAAATAAGTATCCTCGTGGTAAGCCATTGGATACTTCGTTGATTAGCTCCTTGAAGTTGGGTACGACTGTGGCAACAAATGCTTTGTTGGAAAGAAAAGGAGAAAGATGTGCTTTGATTACTACTAAAGGTTTCAAAGATGCATTAGTAATTGGTAACCAAACAAGGCCACATATTTTCGATTTGGCGATCAAACGTCCTGATGTTCTTTATGAGACAGTAGTTGAAATTGATGAGAGAGTGACTTTGGAAGACTATGCCGAAGATCCTGATCAATTCGTCACTACAGAATTTTCACACGATTTAGTGAAAGGGTTGTCAGGCGAAGTTGTAAGAATTTTGAAAACTCCTGATGTTGAAAGTATCAGATCGACATTGCAAATCTTGTATGATACAGGTATTCGCTCAATCGGAGTATGTTTGTTGCACGCCTACACTTATAACAAACACGAACAATTAGTAGGGCAAATAGCCAGTGAGATTGGGTTTACACACATTTCATTGTCATCTGAATTATCACCAATGATCAAGTTTATTCCAAGAGCAAATTCTTCAATCTCTGATGCTTACCTCACGCCAGAAATTAAAAAGTATTTGACTGGTTTTGAAAGTGGACTTAAAGACGGATTACAGTCTGTAGTGGATCACAAAACCACTGGGGTCAGATGTCAATTTATGAAATCGGACGGTGGTATGGTTGATTCTTCAAAATTTTCTGGTTTGAAGGCTATTTTATCAGGTCCAGCAGGTGGAGTTGTCGGATTAGCTGAGACCTCTTACGATCCCAAGAATAAAATTCCAATTATTGGGTTGGATGTAGGTGGAACAAGTACTGATTGCTCAAGATTTGATGGTAAATATGAACACGTTTTTGAAACGACAACAGCAGGGATCACAATACAGTCACCCCAATTGGATATAAACACTATTGCAGCTGGTGGTGGCTCTCGATTATTTTATCAAAATGGATTGATGAGAGTTGGACCTGAATCTGCTGGTGCTCACCCTGGTCCTGTTTGTTACCGTAAAAATGGATATTTGACAGTTACTGATGCCAACGTTGTTTTAGGAAGATTGGTGCCTGAATTCTTCCCAAAAATTTTTGGTCCTAATGAGAATGAGTCCCTTGATCTCGAAGCTACCTTCAGGGAGTTTGAAAAATTAACTGAAGAAATAAACAAAGAAAATCCAGATAAGCAAATGACAACAGAGGAAATAGCTGAGGGATTTTTGAATGTTGCTAATGAGGCAATGGCAAGACCAATAAGAACATTGACCGAGGCCAAGGGTCATGTTCTTTCCAAACATAGATTGGTTTCTTTCGGTGGTGGAGGTGGTCAGTGTTCTTGTTTTGTTGCTTTCGATAAATTGGGAATTGATACCGTGTTGATACATAGATATTCTTCTGTGCTTTCGGCATATGGTATGGCATTGGCTGATGTTGTCGAAGAAGTCCAAGAACCCTCCTCTTTGGTGTTGGGTGAACTGACTAAATCAGCTGTGGAACTGGCGTTTGAAAAATTGATGGCCAGAGCCACCACGAGTTTACAAGAGCAAGGCTTCAAAAAGGATGATATTGTTTTCGAAAAATACTTGAACTTGAGATATAGGGGTACAGAATCAGCAATCATGACAACTGGTACCGATTCTTCCTCCAACTATGGTCAAATTTTCGAAGACCTCCACAAACAAGAGTTCGGTTTTGCTTTTGATGATAAGGATATTCTCATTGATGATGTCAGAGTAAGAGCTATTGGAAAGTCACATAATATTGATACCCCATCTGTCGATGATCAATTGAAAGAATTGACAAGTAACAATCAGCTTTTAAAGGTTGATAAGAGTCTGGCGACGTTGGTTCAGCAGAGTTATTTCCAAGGTAAAAAATATGCGACTCACGTTTACAGATTGGAGGACTTTAAAATTGGATCTCAAATTGAAGGACCAGCTATCATTGCTGATGGTACTCAAACGAACGTCATTCCTCCAGGCGCTATTGCTACAATTTTAAAGACTCATGTTGTTGTCAAAAATGTTACCGAAAAATCCAAAAATGAGGCTGATGTTGCTAACGGCATAAAAATTGATCCTATCCTTCTCTCTATTTTTGGTCACAGATTTATTGACATTGCTGAGCAAATGGGTCATTCATTACAAAAGACAGCTGTATCAACCAATGTTAAGGAGCGTTTGGATTTTAGTTGTGCATTGTTTGATTCTGATGCTAATTTGGTATCAAGTGCTCCTCATATTCCAGTTCATTTGGGTAGTATGGGAACTTTTGTAAAGTTTCAATCCAAGCACTGGAAAGGTAAGTTGAAAAGGGGTGACGTCATTGTTGGTAATCATCCTCTTGCTGGGAATACACATTTGCCTGATATCACTGTCATGACACCAGTATTCCATGGTGACCGAATTGTATTTTACTTAGCCTCGAGAGCTCACCACAGTGATATTGGGTCCACATTGCCGGGAAGTATGCCGCCTAATAGTAAAGAGCTTTGGGAAGAAGGGGCTATGATATTCTCCGAGTTGTTGGTGTCAAACGGGGTATTTCAAGAAGAGAGAATGACGGAATTGTTGTTAGTGGAGCCTGCTAAATATCCAGGCTGCTCTGGAACGAGAAAGTTATCTGATAATATAAGTGATTTGAAAGCGCAAGTAGCAGCCAATCAAAAGGGTATTGGATTGATTGATCGTTTGGTTGAAGAATTTGGGTTGGATGTCGTACTTGCTTATATGGAGGCAATTCAACTGAATGCTGCATCAACGGTTAATAAGCTTTTACTCAAGTTTGGTTCTAAAAACTTGGAAGCAGAGGACTTCATGGACGATGGTTCAAGAATCAAGTTGAAAGTTGAAGTCAAAGGTGATAGTGCAATTTTCGATTTCACAGGTACCAGCGCTGAAATGTATGGTAATTTGAACGCTCCAGAGGCTATCACTTATTCAGCTATCATTTACTGTCTCAGATGTCTTGTCGATGAAGACATTCCTTTAAATCAAGGGTTTTTGAGACCTTTGAAGGTTATAATACCACCAAACTCACTCTTATCTCCTTCAGAAGGAGCAGCAGTCGTTGCTGGTAATGTTATGACTTCGCAAAGAATCACTGATGTTATCTTTAAGGCTTTTGAAGCCATGGCTGGCTCTCAAGGTGATTGTAATAATTTTACATTTGGAACTGGTGGAAATATCGAAGGCGGATATACTAAGGGATTCGGTTACTACGAAACTATTGCAGGAGGTCACGGTGCTGGTCCTTCATGGAATGGTGTCTCCGCTGTACACACAAATATGACAAACACCAAGATGACGGATGTCGAAATCTTTGAAAAACGGTACCCTGTTATTTTGAGAGAATTCGGTATAAGAAAGGACTCAGGTGGTAAAGGTAAATTCAATGGAGGAAATGGTGCTGTTAGAGATATTGAGTTCCGAATTCCTTTGAAGGCATCCATCTTATCGGAACGTCGTGTTAATGCACCTTATGGACTCTTGGGAGGAGAGCCTGGTGAAAGAGGTTTGAATCTTTTGATCAAGCAGATATATGATCAGGATGGCAATGTTCTGGGGGAGAAAACTATCAATATTGGAGGTAAGAATACTGTTGATGTTCAAAAGGGTAACAGAATCGTATTATTGACTCCTGGTGGTGGTGGTTATGGAAATCCTGATGAATTGACAAGTGAATTAGAGTCTTCTAAACTGACGTTGGACCCTAGATTTTCATACCGAGGTTCCGGTTCCATCGCCAAAAGAACAGATGCTCAGTATACAAATTAATCTATATTTCTCGCCATTTAGAATTCACTTCTTTGCATCTTATACAGTTTTAAATGCTTAAACTTTAAGTAATTCATATCACTCCGTAGCTCCGACATGGGCTATTTGTATTGAAAGTGGTTCCTTCCCTATTGCAAGGATGAGTAATTTCTGACTGATGTCGGAATTCTGTTTTTTCATGCGGAAATTACAGATGAGGGAAGAAAAAAAAATTTTAGGAATTAACTATAAAAAAACCCTGGCTGGCTGGCTAATTTACTTTTGCACTTCTACAAAGATCAATAACAACAATGACAAATTTTTCAGTAGCAATTCTTGGAGGTGGATTCTATGGATCCCTGGCTGCACAAAAGCTCGCAGCTTTGAAAACAGATCACTCTGTCTCAATAACTTTATTCAACTTGCACGAATATGCAACAATGTTACCTGCAAGTGTGAGGTTAGTCACTGGTGGATTCAAGGCTAAAGATATCACCGTTGAGTATTCCAAATTCTTGGATGAAAAAGTTGATTTGAAAATTGTCAAAGAAATCACTGAATTTGATGAAAAATCTGTCACCTATGTCTTGAAAAACTCTTCAGAACTGAAAACTGAAAACTTTGATATTATCATCATTGCTACTGGATTGACTTGGTACGATCCTATCAAATTCTCTTCAATTGAGGATCCTTCGGTTGCAGGCTTGGACTCATACAATCTGGTTTTCCAAAAGAAAGTTGCCGCTGCCAAAAAGATTGTAATTGCAGGTGCAGGTGACGTTGGATGTGAGTTGGCTGGTGAATTAGGTTTCACCTTCAAGGATGACATTGCAAATTTCAAGAAGGAAGTTTATTTGGTACACCCAAATGACAATGTGTTAGATGATCGTATTCTCAAGAAAGTTAGAAACAATATTTTCAATAATTTGACAAAAGCTGGAATCAAAATCATATTGAATGAAAAGGTTGATTTTGAAAAATCAAATGACAATCAAATCGTTCTTTCAAGTGGTGCAGACATCAAAGATGTTGATCACTGTTTCAAGATTGTTGGTCCATCTCCAAACCTTCCTCAAAACAGTTTAAACTTGACCACTGGTAAAGGTTACGTCTCAATCAATGAAAACTTGCAAACCAAACTTCCTAATATTTTCGCTGTTGGGGACATTGCTGACTTGCAGACAAAATCATTGATGTTTAAAGATGAGACCATTGATATTTTAGTTCATAACGTTGTCCAACAAATTGAAGGTAAGAAGAACTTCAAGAAGTACACCAAATTCATTGATCTGACCCAACTCAGACCTGTATGTGTTCTTAGTCTTGGTCCTGAATCATCAGCTGGCCAAGCCACTGTTCCATTGCTTGGCACTGTTTCTCTTCCAGGTTTTATCACTACAAAAGTGAAAGCCAAACTGTTATTTACTGATCACTTGCTGGATCATTTTTCACCTGTTAAGAAGTAGGGGGACTCTTTTTCATATGCTGTTTTGAATTTTTTGCAACAACTCAAATCTATACTATCAATATATACTATTACAATTTAGCTCTTTTCATTCACCCGTCTTAAATACTCGTTCCCTTTTTTTTGTAAACAACCCAAGCTTCAACTGGGATAGAGCAGGGGCTGTGAAATAAAATTCTCTCATTTGTTTACAAAAACATATATACCATTGATTTACAAAAATGTCTGAGAAAACAGTGCAGGAGGAAAACAAACAATAATACTTCATTTTCTGATGAGCCTTTTGTTGTCAGTAAACAGATACGACTCGTTTCTTTTTGAGTGATGTTGTCCAGAACAATGTCTTACGAACAAAGATCTAGTAGCTTTGCCAATAGGAGATTTTCGTGTCTGTGGAAGACAATTGATTTCTCCTTTCTTTAAAGCGAGCAACCCGAGCTGTGCAAAACCCAAGTTCCAACACAAAGCAAGTGAGAAATAAAGTTTTTTTTTAAATGTACATTAGCACATGTAATAAGGCCAACCATCAAAAAACGAGCATTCAAAAAGTGGCAAAGACCGTGGCCTGTGGATGTTGTAATGCCTGCGCTTATAATTTTTCATACCTGATCCAGCTTAGACGGAGAGTCTGGAACGTAGTGACGCAGGTACACTTTCCTAATTGGATCTTTTTTAGTCTCGATTTGAAAATGATTGTCGATATATTATTATCGAAACTCGAGCAACAATATTTGTTTGGCTATGTCTCTCAAAAATTTCCAGTTTCAAATGTAAACAAAGCTGCACCTCCCCTTTTCTTTTTTCCCAGGTACGTCGAACAACATACCTAGTTCTTGTAGATTCCTCATTGAAACTTTCTCTTATATAAGTAGAATCATAGGTCCAACTTTACTAAACATTCAAAGATTTCTGTACTCTGTTTCCCAGGCCATCAATCACTTACCAAATAAACTCAATATGAAATCATCATTCAACTGTTTAACCTTATTGGCCATCATTTCAAGTGCCACTGCTCTTCCAGCATGGATAGGAAATGACCCATTATCATCACAATCCGCCGGACAACCATTATATCAGAACTCCTCAGCGCCAATTGAGTCTAGCACTGCAGCTTCCACCACCTCAGTTTCATCTGGAGTTTACACTCTTCCATACACAACACATGCCACTACAACACATTCATTTGTTTACGAGTCTACTTTATATGGCCCTAAGGCTCCTCATACACATGTCCTGTTCTCAATTCCAAAAATCTACAGTGATCCAACCCCAGCTGTTTCAACTGCTTAAATGTCTTTGTGCATTTTTCATATACAATGTTTTATTTCAATTCCGCTTTAGTTACATCTATTCACTTGTTGAATTTTTTACCCCTGCTTGCCTTCCGGAAAAATATTTATAAAAATTATATACCTTGAAGTATTTTGCTTTTTTCGAGTTTCCATTATATTTGAATTTAAATCAGTACCTTACTCTCGTTGTCTACCCTATCTAAAGAAGTGTAGTGCTTAGTGTTCCATGATCTCTTGAAATTGGCAGAAGAGGACGCCAGCTGCTATCTAAACAAGCTCTTGCTTCACTCCAAAGCATTACGCTGACCAGCGACGAAAAAAAAAAAATCTCGCTTTCGTGTTAATGGAGCATTTCGCTTTGTTAGTGAAGAACTCCGTGTTCCAAAGTTCCCCAAAGGCACGTCAACACTATCATCAGTATTGTAAGACACTTTATTACCAGTCATGAAAAATAAATATCTACAGCCCCTAAAGGATCATTAAATAATTGGTGTCTGTCTGGAGTGAAAAAAAAAAAATTGTTCACAAGATAAGTTTATCGGAGTGAAGAATCAATAGACTGAAAACCAATGCTCAGATCATTAATAGATCTGCTGAAGATTGCCAGATTAAGAATGCATGTTGCTCCAGAGCCAGTATCACAAGAAGAGGTTTCACTTATATACAATGTATTCAAACACAAATGTAAAGAGTTGAATGAATTCAATCGACAAACTATGACCTCATTTCCAGTTGAAATTGATCCTATGAAGATGATGTTTTACAGACATAATTCTGGAAGAACAGAGACCTCGAAATTTAGCCGGGCTATTGATATGGCTTTTGATCTAGGTGGAGTTGAAAGCGTACAGAATGTACCGCCTGAGTTGATGAGAGATATATATGAAACTAAACAGAAAAACTTGGTGAATTCAATGACAAAGTTGAAAGGGATTGTAAGGTTGAACCATTATAAAACTAAACTTCAAGCAGGAGACTCATCTGCTCGTTCACTTTTTCCAATTTTCAAAACGCCGAACAACCCTGATGATGCAATTAAGGAAAAAGTGAAGTTGATGAGATCAAGTTTAACAAAAGCTACAAGCACAAAACCATATTTTGATTACAAATTCGAACCTGACACAGAAAATTTTACAGATTTAATAATACCACTTGATTTCAACAAAAATTTCGAAGTGCGATTGATTGGAGCGTATTTTGGTGAGGAAGCGATAAATGTAGAGGAGGGTCTTGTGGATGAATATTTGACAGATAGGTTGTTATATGGATTTGATGGGTTCTTGTCAAAGCGACAAAAAGGTAAAACATGAAAAGTTTCTTGTAACGGTTTAAAGTACAAAATTATTTATTAAGAATTATATTTATTATATATACTTCATTATCTTTTAGAGTGAATGCATCTTGGTTTTTTGTAAAATGCTATCATAAATAAGTTTACATAGTTAGTGCTTCTGCAAATTAATTTAACAAAGCAGAAGTCATTCCCGTCATTTCCACCCAGAGGTATAGAATATGCAGATATATTTTCTTTCAGACACTAAGTAAGTGGTGTATATATAAGTATGTATAGTGCAAAATAACCAAAACAAACGCCTAGTGGTTTGCCCCATTGCTTTTAAAAAACACTCGTGTTGAGCCACAAATTTTGAGACAGGTCAGTAATAATCCCTACACTTCGCTATCAGGTTCAAGGAAGATCGTATAACGAAATATCATTTCGTAATAATAATGTAGGAGAATAAAGCAGATTCACTGAGGTCTACATCCTTCCTGGCCTGAAAACCAAACCCTAGTGTACGAAATTGACTATTTTCCAAACACTATACAAACGGTTTCTTAGCAATGGGGCAAAAATATTGATCCCAGGCATAGTACTATATATGTTTTTCATGCAGAGAGATGAGGTATAAGAAACTTGGGGTTCGGTTTATGGGGTTTCCGGTCCTGTCAACTCCAGTTTAGTGACTAGTTTGCTACAAACGAGGCACCAACCAATTAAAACAAGCGGATTTATTTTTTATAGTTTTTATTTTGCAAAAAAAAAACGTAGTGCGGGACGGCGTTTAAAAATCTCTCATAGTGGAAAATTCCATAATAGTGGAAGCTGGATAAATGGAAGAAAAAACTGGGACTTATGGTCATCCATTTGCAATATGCATTGATTGGTCACAGACTCTACCGATGTCCAAGTTCAAAATATCAGATCGGAAGTGGTATTGAATCTATCAACCATACTTCGTTGTATATATGCTGACATTATATACTAGTTGGTAAATTTTCCCCATACAGCTTACTCCTCCATGATGACATTGAGCACCCCATTTTGTACACCCCGAGCAGTTTCGCTGTTTCGTCAGCTGTTCCCCTCCTCTTGTTTGTGTTTACTTCTCCGGTCTCCAACAAAACTCCACGACCGGTCTGGGACCGGAATTGGCCACCCTCGGACTACCGTTGTGTTTTCACCCGTAGCTTTACTAAATATTGTGGGATTGAACCTCCTGAATCTACAGAGATCATATATATCTATATCAATCCCATTCGAAACTTTTTCAGCTTTTATTAATATATAGATATTAAATTATTAACAAGTCTCTTTTTGATTACTCTACAAAGATAAAAACATGTCTGCCATATTAAAACAAAGAATAAGATACAAGCCATATTTGGATAAATTGAGAACACCGGAACAATGTGTTGAACTTTTCAAACATGGTCAATATTTGGGTTGGTCAGGTTTCACCGGTGTTGGTGCTCCAAAAGTCATTCCAGATGCCTTGGCCCAACATGTTGAAGATAACAAATTGCAAGGAAAGCTCGCATTTAATTTGTTTGTAGGAGCTTCTGCTGGACCAGAGGAATCCAGATGGGCGGATAATAATATGATTATAAAGAGAGCTCCACATCAAGTTGGTAAACCAATTGCCAATGCCATTAACGAAGGTAGAACCGAATTCTTTGATAAGCATTTATCAATGTTCCCACAAGATTTAGCCTATGGTTATTATTTTAAGGAAAAAAAGAATAAATTATTGGATTACACAATTATCGAAGCCACTGCCATCACTGAAAATGGTTCTATTGTCCCAGGTCCAGCCGTTGGTGGTTCACCAGAGATGATTTCTGTCTCTGACAAGATTCTCATTGAATTGAACACTCACACACCTTCATTTGAAGGTCTTCATGACATTGATCCTCATGTCAATCCACCATACAGACAACCATATCCTTACACCAAAGTTGATGATAAATCAGGTGTTACCGCTATCCCTGTCGATCCATCAAAAGTCGTTGCCGTTGTTGAAAGTCAACGTCCAGATAGAGTTGGTCCAAACACTCCATCTGATGAAGTTTCTCAAAAACTTGCTGCTCATCTTATAGAATTTTTCGAAGATGAAGTTAAACTGGGAAGATTACCAGAAAACTTGTTGCCATTACAATCCGGTATTGGTAACATTGCCAATGCTGTTATCGGTGGTTTAGCTGATTCTTCTTTCAAGCATTTGAACGTTTGGACTGAAGTGTTGCAAGATTCATTCTTACCTCTTTTCGAAAATGGTGCAATTGATTACGCTACTGCTACTTCTGTTAGATTGACTCCAGGTGGTTTCGAAAAATTGTTCAATAATTGGGATTTGTTCAAAGACAAGTTATGTCTTAGATCACAAGTTGTTTCCAATTCTCCAGAAATTATCAGAAGATTAGGTGTCATTGCTATGAACACTCCTGTTGAAGTTGATATCTATGCTCATGCCAACTCAACTAATGTCAGCGGTTCCAAGATGTTACACGGTATTGGTGGTTCTGGTGATTTCTTAAGAAATGCCAAATTATCAATCATGCATACCCCATCAGCTAGACCATCTAAGACAGATAAGACTGGTATCTCATGTATCGTTCCATTTGCTTCTCATATTGATCATACAGAGCTGGACTTGGATGTCATTGTCACAGAGCAAGGTTTGTCTGATTTAAGAGGTTTATCACCAAAAGAAAGAGCTCAAGTCATCATCAACAAATCTGCTCATCCTGATTATAAACCAATTTTGCAAGATTATCTCGACAGAGCCATTTTCTACTCTACAAAGAGAAAATCTTTACATGAACCACATATTTTGAAAGATGCATTCAAGATGCATTTGAACTTGGAATACAACGGTACCATGAAGATTGACAACTGGGACAAGTCATTTTAAAATCTAAAAAGCAAAAAAAAGTCAACCACACACACCTTCACATAGAGAGAGAAAATTTATTTGTGTTTATATTTGTATTCATTTTCATTTTCCAAAGAGAGAATTGAGGTTGCTGTTTATATATTTCGTTCTCTTTGTTTTTCTTTAGTTCACATATGATATAGAATCTATATAAAAAAGAAATCAAATTTATATAATGAAAGCTTGTAGTTAGTAGTTTGTAGTATATAGTGAGGCGAGATCAATGTTATACGGCGGAAGTTGTTTAACGCGATGTGTTTTCTTTTTTTCCATCACCACAAACAGGACCCTCTAGTGTTCCCGGATTCCGGTTCAGTGCTCTGTAACTTCAGGAGATGAAACGTTTACGAGGTATTGTGAGGATCTGTCTGCTCGGATGTTTTATTGACGAAAAATTAGTTCTTGAACATGGGTGGGACCACTTTTAAGGCACACAGCTGCCCGATTCGATAACTCCAGCCAATTCATTTTTTTTCTTTTACCCCATAGAATGAAATGGGATCAGTCAAATCCGAAAAGGGCGCTAACCCGAATCTTGGAGGGACGGTCTCAAGTTACCACCGGATAAACTGCCATCTGTGTCGGAACGGTTGGAGTTGGAGAAGATACACTTCTCCTCCTGTTTGTTTGTTTGTTTGTTTGTTTGTTCTGTTATATCATCTTGTTGTTTGCAACAGACCTGTGCTTTCTTCTACTTCAGTCCGCAACCAAAATGCGGGGTGGGACTGCCAACACAAACACCAAACAACAACAACAAACTCTGTTGTGAATAAACAAACACTCTCCTGAAGTCCCTGTAGCTTGTTTTTGGAAATTGTTGAATTTTCTGTTAATTGCAACTGTTGAGAAGATGGAAAGCATGTACACCCCCTGTTTATGCAACCTCGAATAGAGCCGAGGCAACTAATAATTTGCACATTCGTAACAGCAAGTCAGCTCCCTGATTATCTCTTGTTGTTTCAGAGGAGGATATAGACGCTTTGAATCGAATAAAAGGGCATGCTGCCATATGGGCTATCTAAGCGCAAACTCTAAGAACAATAGCAGCAACTCTTTTGCATTTAAAGTTCTCAGATTGTTTCGGTTTAAGCCGCCGAAGATATATAGCTAAGCTTTTCTCAATAAGAATTATCATTACCCGAGCATTTCCTTACGACTGGTAGTTGCCCATATTTCTCGCTTGCTTATCAGTATATATATATATGTAAAAGGTGCTGGTTTTGGCTCTCTTCCCAATTCCCCACGCCGCTGCCGATCGAGCAACAAAATTGAAGAAGAAGAAGAAAAAATGATTTTTTTGTTTTTTTTTAAAAAAGAACAAGAAGAATATTTATTGTTGCTTTGGGATGTGATGGACACTTGTACGATAGGCAATGACAAATTTGAAAGAGCGATCATTTATAATACCTTCGATACTTGTTATAGTATTTGAATCTGTGATATCTACAATAACCATTTTTCTTCCCGCGTGGCTAATTAGATTCTTTACAAAGGCAACAAAAGTTTCATTTTCGTTTCTCGACTTTGCCATATTCAGGGATGAAGTACACAGCAATTTAATAAAAGAGATGAATAAGGATATTGTTACCGATAATGATAGTATATACTCAAGGATACATTATTTGCAAAAATCAGAGAATATCGAACAGATGTGTTCGTTGTTCGGTTATAAAATCGACACTCATCTTGTATTGACAAAGGATCAATACATCTTATCGTTGCATCGGTTGGATCCTGTGAGAAATAACAAGAAGCCCAATGGACGTGCAATATATTTGCATCATGGTTTGTTGATGAGCAGTGAAGTTTGGTGCTCAATGCTGATCAAAGAGCAAAATTTGCCATTTATATTATGTGATTTGGGATTTGATGTATGGCTAGGGAACAATAGAGGTAATAAATACAGCAACAAGAGTTTACTTTACAATATCAATGATACGAAATTTTGGGATTTCAGTATTGATGAATTTGCCATTTATGATGTCCCAAATTCGATAGAGTACATTTTGGATTTCACCGAACAAGAAAAAATCACATATATCGGATTTAGTCAAGGTTCCACACAAGGACTAGCTGCATTGTCCGCGAATACCAAATTGAATCGTCAAATCGACAAGATCATCACCATTTCACCGGCAACTACCCCTAAAGGTTTACATAATTGGTTGATAAGCTCCTTGTTTAGGTTGTCGCCTAATTTGATATTCTTATTATTTGGCAAGAAAATTTTGTTGACTTCTGCCAATTTTTGGCAATCAATAATATATCCTCCATTATTCATCAAGATAATCGATATTTCAAATGAAATCCTTTTCAATTGGAAAAGTTTCAATATTGATTACAAGCAAAAATTCTCAAGTTATTATCATTTATATTCAACAACTTCTGTTAAATCGGTATGTCATTGGTTTCAAATAATTAAAACGAGTAAATTTCAAATGTTTAACCACAAATTTAATTCTCTTTACAAGATGAATTTCCAAAGTTTAGAATTCCCCACTGATACCAATATCTCCGTTCCAATTTTGATCATTTATGGAATGACAGATTCCTTAGTCGATATCGATGTCATGAAAAATCAATTACCAAAGGACAAAGTGAAAGTGATTGGTGTTGAAGATCACGAGCATTTGGACTTGCTATGGGGTAAAGATGTCAATACTTTGGTTTTCAGAAATTTGTTAAGATTTCTTGAAGATGATGAATTGGTTGAACTTGATGGGATACAAATTTTGACTGATCAAGGTGGACTTGAGATTGAAGAGATTGAAATGGATAATATTAAAACTGTGGGAAACGTTTAGACAACCATGAAACATTGCATCATATATAGCCGGTATATATTTATAATTGACTTACAATTTTTAATAATCAATTTGCATACTTAACCTACTTCTTTTACT
>PPKU02000040.1:0-62670 GCA_003706265.2 Nakazawaea holstii | reverse complement strand
CACAAGAGTCCAATGTTATCAATTCCCTTGAACACTTCATCCTCACTCATAGAATTGATCGATGAAGGTGAACCTGGAACATGCTCATAATCGACATCTGTAAGGTGTTTATTACTCGTTATAGAGTGACACACCAATTTTAACAGGTTTTGAGGTAAATCAACCTGTTGAATCACAACAACGTCATTGTGGAAAGTGGCATGGATGTTTTCATTGTTGAAAACATCATTGATATGAGTGATAACTTCTCCAGTCAATGTAGTCTTACGTTCTGCATCTTCAATTTTCACATTCTCTGTATGGAGCCTAAGTGTACAATCTTCAATTTCAACGGATGAATTTGGTAAACGTTCCACTATGGAGTTCAAGTATTCAATAACAGCAGATTTCCAAGACGTGGTGTCACCAGTGATGGAATACCATTTTTTGGAATCATGCATTCTAACAAATCCACCATTTTCAGCCATCAACCCAATATTGGAAACTTGACGATATCTTGTTGATAATTTACCCTTTTCAAAATATGACATAATATAGACAATGTTTCGAGGATCCGCTGTCAAATTGTTCAAAATGGTGAAAACTCTTGGTATTTCAACTGCATTCACTTTAGAATTTTCGTATTGAACAGTTGATGATAAATTCTCCAAATTGAATATAAACATTCTCTTGGAAGCACTATTGCTATTATATTTCAAAAGGAAACTATCCGTTGTCAATGTAGATGGGAAGTTTATTGAAGCCTGAGCATCCCATGCATTGATGATGGAGCTCACACAACTCTTGACCCAATTGTTTGAGTCTTGATGATACACAACATTGTTCAAATACTCCCAGTTATCAAGTTTCTCCAGTTCTGGTTTAGTGAGCGCCTCTGCAAAAGCTAACGATACTTGTTTGATATCCCATGGATTGATCAATATGGCACCTTTCTTCAATATTGAGGCAGAACCAGTGAATTCTGATAAAATCAATGGAGAATGCTTGTTAAAAGTGGAAACAACAAACTCATGACAGGTTAAATTCATCCCCTCTCTCATAGTTGAAACAATAAATGTATCAGCCTCCATAAGCAATGCTAAATACTGTTCAAAGTCAATATCTTGATTTAAGAAAACCACAGGTTGAGCAATTGAAATATTATTGGATTTGGCATTGATTCTATCGACAATATTAGATAAACTGCTTTCCAAGTCTTCATCATGATTATTATTTGGAAGACAAATTTGAATCAAGATGACTTCATCAAGATATTCAGGATTCTTAGTCAAAAATTTCTCGTATGCGAGTAATTTCTGTTTTATTCCTCTAATACGATCAACTTTATCCCTGGTAACAATCAATTTTTTATTTGGCCATCTTTGCTTAATTAATTTTTGCCAGTATTTAATTTCACTCGATGTTGTTAATTTTTCTTTTAAAGATTTGGCATCAATTCCAACTGGAATGTGATTGATTCTGATGGTTCTAGAATCATACTTGATACCATCATCAGTGAAATCACTCAATAATAATCTGTTACATGTTTGAACAAAATGTCTAACGTACTCTTCAGTTTGGAAACTAATAACGTTAGCCCCCAACATACCTTCAAGTAAATAGTTACGTTGAGCAAAACAACGGAAAACTTCTGAAGATGGGAAGGCAACATGTAAGAAAAGTCCAATTTTGGCATTTGGAATTGCTTTTCTAATCAATTGAGGTAACAACAAGAGATGATAGTCATGGATCCAAATCACATCACCTTCTTTGTAAAGACTGATAATTTTTTTCGCAAATATTTCATTTACTTTTTGATAATATTGCCATGAATGTTCTTCAAAAACTTTGGAGTTTGGATTATCCGGAATTTGGTAATGTAAAGAAGGCCATAAGATTTGCTTACAAAAACTTTTGTAATGGCCTTGAAATGTGAGATCATCGATGAAAATTGATTCAGACTTGTACTCCTTTTTCAATTTCAAACTGATTTTTTCTCTTGTAGAGTCTGGAACTTCATCACTAGGCATACCAATGGATCCAACCCAGATCTGATCATTCTTGATGACATTGGAGTTGACAGCGGTTTCGACGGCTTTGACCAAACTGATATTACCACGCTTCAGCTTGGTAACTTTAAAAGGAGCAGTTTCGAAAAACTCAGTTCTATTGGTTATGAACTGATTGACATCAGGGTGAGAAACACCTCCATATGGTGTAACCTTTGGTTGTTCATCGTATTGGATATCATCTTCTTCAATTCCGCTATCATCAAAAACAGCCTCGTACGCTCCATTGGTTGGTACATGTTCACTGGAGGAAAGTTCTTTTCCAGAAGTGATCTTGTACAAGGTAGACTTAGACTTGGTACGAGAAGACTGAATTCTTTGAGGCAAATTTGAAGATGATTGCGTCCTAGAAATCACTTTTAAACTCGGGGTTTGCAATTCCTTCTTCAACGGATCAACGACAGCAGAGGACTTCATAATTGGAGGAGTTCTAGCTCTTGGCTGGATATATGTGGAACCGTTCAATGCTGCTCTTAAAAGCTGCGATGACGGCTGGTGTTGCGAAGCAGTGGGTTTATGATCGTAATCAACATCCTGAGGGCTAACAGTCCCAGAACTTAACAGGCTAACAGCCGTGGATGACCTTCTTAACTTTGGGTGATGATAGAAAAAGTCTTCCACTGAGGCCCTACTCAAGTCATCTTCATTGAGCAAGATATTGGTCTTGGAATTATTGGTAGAAGCATATGCCTCTGGTGATGCAAGTTGCTGTTTTTTAGCCATCATCGATTTCAAAATCGAAGTGCTGTTAACAGTAGATCCTTGCTTACTGAGAGGCGGCCTTACAGGCGTTGGTCTCGGCAAGGAAAGTGTTGATGCAATTTCTTGTTGGTGTAAGTCATTAGATTCCTGAGTTCGATTTGGATTGCTCTCTGTAACTTCAAATTCAACAGTGTAAGGCAAAAATCTGTGGGAAGTAGCTGGTTAGTATCGGTTGAGACTGAATTGGTGATTGTTACCAGTATACATACAATGAAGCAACTATCAATGTCATTGTTCTATATCTATATATCAATTGTAGTAGTATTCAAGAGAATGCTAAGGATGTTTCACCCTTTATAAAGCAACTCCGAATCGTGCGTCTCTATTTTTTTTTTTCTCTCTTTCTTTCTTTCGTAGAATTTTCCATTTGCTCTTCTTAGATGGATTGGCAATTGCAAAATAGAAGTTACATCGATCCCTTAAAGTGGAAGTGAGAAGACTTGGAATTTGAAATATGGGATGATGTATGATGCCCATTGCCATTTGTCTACCAATGTCAAAAAATTACCTGCTTGTGATACAAGAGTGGAATGTAATTTAATGTCCACTAATCAGTTTGACATGGACTATGTTTTCGAATTGGGGAAGCTCGATAATATCAACCCTTGTTTCGGTATACATCCATGGTATTGCCATTTGTTCACTTTGAATGAGAATATTTCCAAAGAGAGTCATTATAGACAAGTGGTGACCAAACTAGACGACGAGTTATTATCAGTGCTACCTGACCCTGTCTACTTGTATAAATATATGGAGAAGGTGGAACATTATTTGCAAGAATCGTCGGATAGTTCGATGATTGGGGAGATAGGTCTAGATAGGTCATTCAGACTACCTTGGAGTGGGTTTTACGGAGACTATGATTTGACAAAGCAAGCCATTGAAAGGAATGGAAGGAAGTTATCCAATTTCCAAGTTTCGATAAAGCATCAACAAGATGTAATGAGCGAGTTTTTAAAATTGTCGCTCAAATATAAACGTCCAGTGTCGTTACATTGTGTGAAGTCACATGGACTATTGCTTGATATCATAAGCGAGCAATATCAGGACTCCAATATCCCCATTGCATTGCATTCTTATAGTGGATCTATAGATCATGCCAAGGCTTGGATCACTTCTTTCCGTTCTGATGTATATTTCAGTATCTCCAAGTACTTCAACATGGATCGCTCAGATTATATCCAACTCATTGAAACTGTCCCGCTTGAGAATTTACTACTTGAAACTGACTTTGGTATCGATGCATATAATGACACTAACCATAAAACGGACTTGTCAGATGTGCTTGAAAGTATCGCTGCTGTGAAGAATGTTGACAGACAACATCTGTTACAAGTGTTGACCAACAATTGGACAAGATTCAAAGCCTCACACCAATAGCGTTTGTATACCATGTATAATATACCAGTATAGCCACCTCCTACCAAACAATCGTGTACTGTACGATCAAAAACTCAATGAGAGAAAAAAAAAAGTTTCGTGTCTCTTTTCTGAAAAGATACACCACTCTGTTGTCTGGGCTCTGCTGTTTCAAAATTGATACAAGTGATAATTACTGGGGGAGAATCGTTCTTTTATTCACTGGCTTTGTTAACAAGGAATTCATTATCACATTAATATCACAACCTTCTTTTACACCAGATCATCTAGATTCACATTCATAAACTGTGTGAAACCAACTGAATATAACAAATATATACTAAAATGATCAACGACAAATATATTGGACTAGCACTTGCAATGTCCTCGTCATTGGCCATTGGAACTTCTTTCATAATCACTAAGAAGGGTTTGATAAACGCGACGAAAAGATCAGGATCAGATCAAATTCAAGGATATGAATACTTGTCCAACCCTATATGGTGGGCGGGGACCCTGACTATGGCTATTGGTGAAATTGCCAATTTTGCAGCTTACACTTTTGCTCCAGCGATTTTAGTGACACCATTGGGGGCCTTATCTGTTATCATCGGTGCCGTTTTGGCATCAATTTTTTTGAAAGAAGAATTGGGAGTCTTGGGTAAAATGGGATGTGCCATTTGTTTATTGGGATCCGTCATTATAGTCTTACACGCTCCACCTGATAAAGAAATCGAAACCGTTGATGAAATTTTGGGATATGCTGCTCAGCCGGCTTTTATGTTGTACTGTTTTATTGTGCTGTGTTATTCATTTATCATGATTTACAAAGTTGCTCCAAAATACGGTAGTAAAAATCCTATGATTTATGTCTCGATTTGTTCCACTGTTGGTTCGATCAGTGTTATGTCCATCAAGGCATTTGGAATCGCTTTGAAATTGACATTTGCTGGTCACAATCAATTTACCCACGTTTCCACTTATATTTTCATCTTGGTTGTGGTGCTTTGTATTTGTACCCAAATGACATATCTTAATATGGCCTTGGATCAATTCGATACTTCCATCGTTAACCCATTGTACTATGTCACTTTCACCACCGCAACTTTATGTGCTTCTTTCATCTTGTTTGGAGGTTTCAACACTACATCAGCCGTCAATATAATATCATTGATTTGTGGGTTCTTGATAATTTTCAGCGGTGTCTACTTGTTAAACATATCAAGAAAATCACCAAAGGGTGAACATTTGTTCGGTACAAGTAAGAGTGGATTAGGTGACTTGCCGTTGAACGATAATGGAGTTGGTACTTATCAAACTAGAAGATCTGTTCAATTTAGAAGAGCTAGTAACGGAGGTGACGAGGAAAACTTGGAATTGAGAAGGTATGACAGTTTTGAAATAAGCGATTAGAATTGGATGGAGAGCATCAGGGATGGAAAACAAGATTTCATTATAGAGTTATCTCTTCACAGAGGTAATCTTATTTTATACTAAACAACATTTTACATATACAATTTTCGGAATCATATTGAATACTACATTTTTTTTAAAAAGGATTAGAAAAAACCCCCCACCTGTATGTAAGTAAAGACAAGCACTTCGCCCCTTTTTGATAGTCTCTTTAAAGAAATTTACAATTGTATTGCATACCAAGTGGTTTCATTTTTAGAAAATAACCATTATACAAAATAACTAATAACATAAACCAAGAAAAGAATTAGAAAACCTCTGGGTATACATATATATATAAACTTGAATATCTCCAACAACCTAATCATGTGCACATGATGACAACTTCAAAGATCATCGATATCTAATTCACCTTCATCACTATCATCCTCGTCACTAGCAGCACCGAATTCAAAATTGACATCATCGTCATCTTCTTGACCAAATGCATCAGTTTCATTGATCTTAGCTGATTCTGGCAATTCTCCCATGGTCTTTAAAGTTCTTGCCTCGTCCAAGTTGAATTTATGAACAACATCACATTGATCGTCTTGGAAATCTCTCAAGGAAACTAAAATTATATCACCTTGTCCCATCCAAACCTTCTTTCTCAATTTACCCCTGATATGAGCCATTCTTTTGATACCATCGAAACAAGTGGCTTCAACTCTACCATTACCCAACATCTTGGAAATTTGGGCATATTCTTGACCTTCATCTTTGGTGATCAATTCCCTCTTTTGACCATAGTTATCATTCTTACCTCTTCTTCTATTTTTACCACCCTATGATAAACATTGTTAGTATTCATTATTAAACAAAGGTGAAAAAAACACACCACTTGGTTCCAGCGATGAATACATCAAATGGACCACATAGACATTCTACTTACTTTACCTTTACCGTTCTTTGGCATTTTAAATGATGTGTTTGTTTGATGTTCCTGTTTCTCTATTAATGAAAATTTTTTTTCTTTTCGCCTTGACACAGAATTGGCGTGAGCTCAAGGGCAATTTGAGCCTTTAAACACTACAAAGATACATAAATCTCAGACGACGACGTGTTGCAATCTCAAACATAAGCACAGATGAGAACTATGACAAGGTCATAACCAAGTAATCCCACAATATACAAACGCACCTTCATTTCGAATACTTCCAGTTAGACGTGCTTGAAAACAAATTTTATTTTTTTTAAAAAAAATTAGAAATAGAAGAAATGTAATTATACAATTATTCACCCTTAAAGAGTTCATTAACGGCAATAGATCTGCTTTGAAATTTCAATAGTACCCTTGCCAAGTTCAGTGATTCTGCTGCATTAAAAATTTTCTTTCTCAATCTGCCATTGCTCTGCAATTTTTTTAAATATATCTTTCGCAGGCAAACCTGGATTGGCTTCCAGAGTTTCTGCGTATCTCTCCTTAACGAACAAATTGTATTTTGATGGTGGTGGACTAGGTCCTTTAGCTGCCGCAACTTCGGCATCATGTTTCTCTTTCAGAGCAGCATATTGATCGTAATATTTGGCCTTCTCATTCTCTGATAAAGTTTTCCATTCTTGAGCAGCAGTCTTCACTTTCTCTTTGTAATCCTTATCTGCATACTCTGGAGATGCTCTACGCTCGAGAGAAAATAACAAGTAGGCATTGGCTGGTCTAGTTAAATGCGCTTTCTTGGAGGTTTTCTTCTTGTAGCTGGATAAAGCTTTCTCATACTTAGCCGTCAATTTGCTTTTTTCTTCCTCTGAAACCTCATCCCATAACTTCGTGAGTTCTTCAGTAATGACCTTTTTGTCTTTTGTTTTCAATTTCTTTGCAACTTTTTCATAATTCTTATTGCTGAATTTTTCAAAAGGAGGCTCTGGTTTGATGTGATAAGCAAATTCAGGATCTTTATTTTTGAAAGCTTCAAGCTTTTGCTCATATATTGCTTGAAATTCATTTTTAAGTGAAGCTGGGGCTTCATTCCATTTGGCTGCAACTTGTTTTGAGACCTCTTGGGCGGTGGCGCTCTGGTTTGACTCCTGGACCTTAGGATACCATTCCTGAACAAACAAATGATAAGCAGAAGGTGGCTTTCTGTAGCCAATCTTCAATGCTACTGAAGTAGTGGAAAACAGCCTTGTCAATCTCAACATATTTGCAATGGTAAAGTCAATATGTGTCTATATCTGTTCCCAATTCCAAACAATTCGGTAAACAAACAACAATGTGTAAAGATTAATTGATCTTTTTGTTTACTTTTTTTCGTTCCCAATTAAATCCATAGTGAATTGCCGCATTGGGAAGTATTTGATTTTTGTAACAATTTTAAGATTTTTTGCGTTTTGTGTCATCATGATGATGTGAGTGATAGAACGGGACTCGGAGAAGAATATGGCGGTGGTTGAACTTAAATGGCCATGGTTGGGAGTACTGATTCCCTCGTTTTTGATATCCTTCGGGGGTTACTCATCTCACTATTTCATCTTCAGGCATTATTTTTCGTTGCGGAAACAATTGATCTTTGAGGCAATGATCTCGATGATTTGGTTGTCATACTATTTGGCGATAGTTACACCAGCGGGCTCGCCTCCTGCCAACTTCACGTATGATAAGAACCGCTTAGTATGGTCGAAGTGGTGTAAGAAATGCTCCAATTACAAGCCTGAAAGATCACATCATTGCAAGACATGTAAAACCTGTGTCTTGAAGATGGATCACCATTGCCCCTGGACATTAAATTGTGTTGGATATGAAAATTTACCTCATTTCTTAAGATTTCTCATTTGGGTGGAGATTACCACTGGATTTATTATTTACGAGCTTCTGCTCAAAATTGGTGATATTTACACCAACAGAAACATGCCAGCATATTTGTTCGATTTGACCGAGTTAGCCTTTGTTATAGTACTAACATTACTCAATGCTTTTGTATTACTTACGATCACAATATTAATCATGAGGATAGTATCAAATTTGTTTTTCTCTGGGATGACTCAAATTGAATCATGGGAAATGGAAAGGCTTGAATCTCAAATGAAATCGAAACGATTGTGGAAACAAATAAACAGAAATCATTACAAATTATACGGGAAAAATTTAAACTTTGACAAGTTTGTCTCATCAAGTAATCAACAGTATACTGAAACTGATGAAGATGGCTTTGAACTTCGAAATTTGCATAATGAAACAGAAAACCAGATAGAAGAGATTCCAAAAAATTTCACTATTGACGACATAATTTTTCCCTATGACATATCATTCATGAAAAATTTGACAAACTCTATTGGACCTTTATATCTCTTTTGGTGGCCATGGGCGGGCCCTCCACATAATGAGAAACAGAATGGACTCGTTTTTGAGATCGAGCCAGAATTTGCAGAGTTGGACCAATTGGGATTGCCATGGCCTCCAGACGGTGGAGATCAGCAAGAACCGGGAACGGAAATAGAATATTACGAAACTGTACAGACACATAATACGGTGAGAAAAGTAAGAGTCATTGACCCAAGGTTAAAGTTGAAGAGAAATGAATGGTTTAATGAATTTGGGGAAAAATTAAGCGACTTCGGTGTTGATATAGATGCAGATGATGATTCTCCAGAAAATTTGATTAATCTTGAAGGATCTTCTTAATCTACAGTTGATAAAATCTTAAAATAAAAAAACAGAATAAATTAAATTTACAACAAACATACAGCCAATGATATAAAAAAAAAAAGTAATAGTAATAACATAAAAATATAAGCTCTTTTTGGTAAGAATTTGATTTTTGTTTTGAGCATATCCAACCTACAAGAGAAATTAATCGTCAAAGTTGTTAGCGTCTCTTACGCCTTCATCTCGAGATCGCCGTCTGCATCTTTTGTAGTCAGTACTTCCCCATTTCCATTTGATTGCGATGGGGCAGTAACTTGTGCTTCATCACTCAGTTTAGATTCTTCCAGAGTCAGTTGAACCTCTTGATTCTCTTCAGTATTGTCCAGAGTATCTTCAACTGGTGGAGCAGCTTTCAGCTTAAATTCCTTGTAGGCCTTAGGGCCATCATTGATCAAAGTGTCAAACTTTGCTTGATTGTTTTCAATCTCTAATTCACTCAAGCCTTTGGTAAATCCGAACTCGCCGTTTAATGAGCTTGTGAACTTTTCGAGTTTCTTTTCAGGTAATTTTGTTTTCTTGTTAGAAACATTGTAAACGCTGTTTCTAGAAAATTCATCAAATGAATCAGCTTCGAAAAACAATTTGTAAGTATTCTTGTCAATCTTCACTTTCAATTGAGGATCAACAAAACCTTTAAGTTCTTCTTCTTCATCTTCATCTTCCACTTCTTCACGTATACTTTCTTTCAAGAATGGAATCGATATCCTATTTGAACGGATATTTTCAGTAGGATGGGACATGACATAAGTTGTGACATAGTAATTGTATTTGGAATCTTCATTTTTGAACTCCTTCAAAGTGAGGTCATCCACATCAACAAACTGAATAATGACCTTGTTAGTTATATCATTGAACATAATTCTGAACATGTGCTCATCAGCTCCCATTAACGATCTCACTTGCATACGATACATGATCTGAGCTTGAGCAGTAGTTGTTGCAGTGGTTCTGTCTTTTTCAAATAACAAAATCATCTCTGATGTTCTATGATCCGAAACAATGCTATGCATATGCTTGACTAAACCTTGAACTACCTTATCAATGGTGAAGATCTTGTATGCTCTATTTCTGTAACCTTCTCTCAAAGATTCTTCGAACCATTGGTGCTCAATGTCACCTTCAATCAACTTTGTTGACAATTTCAAAACTTCCAAGTAGCTGTTTTCTCCTTTGATTGCAACGCCCATGTCTTGTAATTGATGAGAAACCAAGCCCAAATCTTTGGCAAACTGAGTCTCCTTTCTAGAAGAAATATCGGCATTCACCTCATCATTCATTGCCTTGATCTCTTCTAATCTCTCGTACAAAGTCCTAAGATATCTAAAGAATACATAGACTGTGACATTGGAGAACAAATTGTAATTGTGTCTTGGAGAAGCTGAGAAATCCTCCACTGAAGATTGCTTGTAGGCAGATATCGTATCAATCCATGACTCGGCAGCCTTGCTTATTTCTTCAGAAACTTCAGGCTCTGATTCCTCGGGCTTTGGAGTTGAATCAACGGAATCAGGAGTATCATCTCTCTTGTTTTTTGATTGTTTGATATTGTTTCTTCTTAAAACATCTTTTAACAAATCGACATCTCCACGACTACGCTTTTTAGATGACAATCCTGGCTCATCTTTTGAATCCGAATCTGTGCTGATTGATGACTCGATCGAGTCCTTTGAGTTATCCAGTGATGGCAGCTGTTCAGAATTGAAGTCTCTTCTACTCAATCCTTCCGATATATAGTCAGCAGGTAACGAGAAAAACAAAGACAAAAAGGTCTTGATAAATTGCTCTAATCTTTCTTTGTCATTTCCCGAGTAAGTTGAAGAATTGTTCAAAAATATCATAATGAGCTTCGCTATATCAAGGACTATCTCATAATCTTTGAACTCGTACTCCAATTGTTCTTTTGGTTTTGGAGTCAATGGATGTAATCTTTTTTGAGTTTGTTCGATTTTAATGGTACTGATTTCAGAAATCAATTGCTTCGTTGTCAATAATTTTTTATCAGCTTGTTTAAAAGTTAATCCCAAATGGTCCAAACTTTTCATGAAAACTTTTTGTTCCAATTCCCTCCAGACCTTGTTCCACTCTCTATGCGACCTTTTCCATTCTTCATCCTTTTGCTTCAAACGTTTCAAAACAATTGGGACTGCAATAGCAGGATTATCATGTAAAGCGTCAATGACTTCAAAACCTCTATCCTTGTCATATACTTTTCTGATCACTTTTTTGTAAATTGTTGTTGATGTGTGACCTAATCCCGGTGGCAACTTGAAGTGAGCTTTCTCTTCTGCAGTCATGTTGGCAATTCTATTGGCAATCGTCTCCAAAGTTTGGATGGTTCTCAAGTTTGCTTCCATGTAGTAGTCGTATTCGTGTCTTTCTTCTTCAGTTCTGAAAAGCATCTCCTCGTATTGATTCTTTCTGTGGGCAATGAACCCGGAATCTTCAGAAGCCCAGGTTGGATGTCCAACCCATTCGTCATTCAAAACCTCCCAGCACATGTCATCCCTACCAGAGCAAGGCATGAAAGTCTCAGCCTTTGGTAACAATCTATATGAAGGACCACACGCCTTACATAAGGATAATTCCAATTGATGTTTCTTGAATGTTATATTTTCAATGTGCAAAGGTTTCCCTTCATATCCAACAAAATGTTTGAACCAATCGAATAAATCTTTGAAAGGACCGATAAAACCTTCGACTCTTTCAACCAAAGTTTCCTTATCAATGATATCCTGTGAATACAAGTTTATCATTTTCAAGAATTCATTGTACACTTGTTTGTTACCAATGGTCTTCTTCACTTTGTCAAAGAACCCGATCTCTTCAGATAACGAAGACGAAGCTTGAACTTGATTTTCTTGTAAAATGTCACTGGCTTGCTGAGCTAAGTCCTTCTTCGATTTCTTTCCAGTTGGGCCACGCATATCAGAGATTGGAATATCGCTACTGAGACTTGCATTTTTCTTTTTCCTTTCCTTTAAACCTTGTGGAGGACCAGCAAGACTTCCTGCAGAAGGTGGTTGAAAATTTCCAAGAGGCGGTAAGGCATTCTTGGTAGCAGGAGGTCTGTAGTATTCCAGCAATAACTGCTGTCCCTGTTGCAGCGGAACATGAGGCAATAATGGTTGCTGTCTATCAGCTTGAGATGATGTATCAGGCAAAAATTGTTTGAAGTCATCTAAAAGATCAGGAGCATCATGAAACAATGCTGTTACTTGGTGGTAAACTTCAGTGATTGGCTTTTGCTCTCTTTGATAAGTTTGCAAAATCTCTAAGAAATGTTTGTATATGTCTGGTTGGTTGACAAATCTTGTTTTGATCTTGTTCACATAACTGATAGCATGGTTGAACTCGATGGGACTATTAGCATTTCCTGGAGCACCTGGGATAGTGGTATTCAACTGAGGTGGACCTGGTTGAGGACCAATGGCAGGTTTATGATCCTGAGGGACATACTGTTGAGTGTATGGATTCACTGGTTGCTGGTCATGAAGTGGAACAGGTTGTGGTTGTCCCCACTGCCTTTGATCATAGTCAACTACTGCCTCCGGTCTTGCAATTGTTCCCATAGGCGTGGTCACAATTATCGGATTAGGATCAGAGGGATCTGAAGAACACTCAATCCTATACCCTGGAGGCAAGAAGGTATTGAAACCTTGAATGAGGTTTGGATGTCCTCTGAACAAAGTAGACACCCTATCGATGACTCCCGGTGTATCAATGCTACAAAAAAACAAAAGTTAGTACATCAAATATCAAAAACGTCAAAAAAAACATTCGGCTCGAGGAAGGAGATTATAAGTTACCCTGAAGTCAAGATAACATAATGCTCGGGGTCAAAACCTCTGTTGGATTGTAAACTTACCTTTGACTTTTAAAGTCTTTCATTATATCCAAGAATAGATTGTAGACATCTGGCTGGTTCTGAAATTGATTTTTAACTTGATCCAAATATGATAATGCGTCTTTAACGTTTAAAGGCTTATAGTTTGAGGAAGCAGTTTGAACACCCATGGAAGGTGTCAGTGTTGCAGAAGGCTGTTCTTGATGAGCAGCAGTGGTTGGTTCAGCAGACGGTGCTGCTGATGTCAAGCTCGGTGGCAGCTGATTTGTTGATAAAGGTTGTGTTGGTCTCAGCTGTGGCTGCTGTTGCTGTTGATGTTGATGTAAAATGGGCGAAGCAGTACCAAGATGTTGAGCTGGGGGCAGCAGATCCTATTCAAGAATTGTTAGTATAAATAAAGCTAGTCAATCAATTCTTTGTTTATTTACTTACACGGTGGACGTCATTATGATTATTTATCGGTGAAATGTTGAAACCACTCCCATTATCGTGAGAATTTCCCAATCCAGGAAGAGATGGCAAAAAATATTGACCTGTTAACTTGAGTTAGTATTGTTGCCTTTTGTAGGATGATGATGAATGAACACATACCGTTCTCCAAACTAGACGGTGGGGGCAATACTGGAGGGTTCTGTTGACGCCTGTTCAATTGGATAATAGTTAGTAACGTAAACTTCTGATAAAAGTGAAACTTTGTAAATAACGTGTAAAACTTACTGAAACGAAGGCTGCATCCCCAGTCTATTCTCCTGATTGTTGTTACCGTCCTGAGTTTCGGGACCTTTCCAATTACTGTTTTGCATGATGAGTTGTTTGATTCAGTGTTCAGTTGTATCTTTATCCATAAATAAAAAACTTTGTTCTGATTGTATTTGAAAAAGTCGAGATTCAACCTGCTGAAAAACTATTATTACAGACGATTGATACAGGAAGCAGATTCAAAATGACACTGGTGAAAACAATTAGAAGTCGATGGTTCTGAACAAGTAACTGAACAATGTTATAACTGGAGAATATGAGAAAAAAATGAGATTCAATCTGTGCAATTTGAAAAACCAGAGGGAAAAACAAACTCAGTCTCGAAAACAGGGTAACACCTGCGCTTCTTCTGCTGTTTGGAGCTCTATCTCTGGGGCTGTTTGGGATTGCCCCTTGCGGACATGTATGTGTTTTTTTTTTCGTGCAAAAGGCGAAAGAAAAAGCACATCGAGAAATAAATTTCGAGGGACTGAAAGTGTGTGTGTGTGTGTGTGTGTGTGCCAGTTGAGTTGTAAATAAGAGCTATTTAGAGATCACCCAATATGAATGCTCCAGATAGATTCGAATTATTCATATTACCCGATGGTGTATCCAAGTAAGTACATTCCATTCCAATGTTGATCAGAATTAATTTTACTAACTAACGTTTTCTCAGATTGAATATAACGCCAGATCCAAGGGTTCCAAATTGTATATTAATCAAGTTTGAAAGAGAAGATCACACATTGGGAAATGTGTTGAGGCAGCTGTTGATCAACGATCCTAGAGTTATATTTGTTGCTTATAAAATTGAGCATCCATTATTTGCAAATTTTGTGATGAGATTACAAACAGAAGAAGGTTATAAACCAAGAGATGCTTTAAGAAACGCATGTACGGAGTTGATTAATTTGTTAGGTGACTTGTCTAAGAAATTCGAGCAAGAATGGCAAATTAAGGCATTGGTGGAGAATAATGCAGATGATGATGACGATGATGACGATGAAGGAGGTTTATTTAGATGATCAACAACATATTTCGCATGCTTTTGTTAATTTATAAAAAATTAGTTCCATTTGTTTAGTATAGTAAAATTATTTCATTTCTTCCCACGTTCTAAGTCAAGTAAAACAAGTCCTTTTGGTACATGATTTCTTTTGAGTTTGCTGATAAAGTCTCTTTAGATATTACAATTGATTTTTTTTTTTGCTCTTTTAGATATATATATAGTTAATTAAAGTGATGACACAGCTAGAAAATAGGAAAAAAATTAAAGCAAATAGCAAACGGGTCCATTTGAGGTAAGATGATATTCTCAAAATGGAGACTCTAGAAAATTTGTTGAAATCAAGGGGTATGGAAAATTAGATTTCAAAAGAAAATTGGAATTATTTAGATTATAAAAGTTTGTTCAAACTTTTTTTCATAACATCAAATTTCACATAAAAGAACTCATCAGATATGCGGCCGTCAAGAGCTTCTCTGAGTGAAAGAGTGGTGACTTTTTTAGATGAATTGATATGAGTTAGCGTGGAGCCCCTTAGTATGTACTTATGATGATCTTTGAAATTCCATTGGAAAGAATCATTGGATAAATGAAACATAACAAATGCATCATTTCTTTGATAAAATTTCATATAAACAATTTCATTAGATGAGTTTTGACCATTACCTCCAGACGACAAATTGGCTTGCATATAGTTTTCGAAAAATTTCAAAATATCAACACTGTTTTTCAAAATTGATGGTATTGAATCCTCAGCATGTTTTCTTATTATTCCATTTCTGACATACTCAATATGTTGGGAGTCATCTCCCACTCTTAAAATGGAGTCTCCGCTGTTGAACAACACACCAATGGTTTTTGTTGATAACTCAAAAGCAAATCCATGCTTATTACTGTAATCAACCCATTTGGTGATTATTATAGGTGCTTGAGGATCAGCTGGGACATAATGTCCTGCTTCCACTTGCTCAATAGACTCAAGTAGCTCCATTATTGCCTTCAGCGAAGATACCTGCGATGTTCTTTTGATTTCCTTATACTTATTCTTGGTATTATTTGGTGACAATGAAGTTGGTAAAAGCTTTTCTCTACTTAATTCTCTCAATTCTTGTTGTTTCAAAAGCTCAACAGGAGTCTGTTTGTGGTCATTGATTCCTGCTTTCAACTTGGAAGCTCTGAAGTTAATAGATGATTCTTCTTTGGTTATGGAGGAAAAATTAGGGGCATTTCTTAAAGTTTCCAACGTTAGTTTTTTAGGGAAGGCACCGGCTTTGAACCAAGGGTGATCTAATATCTCATCAAGCGAAGGTCTTTGTAATGGATCGGTTGCTAAAATATCAGTAATCAATGATTTGGCTTCGTGTGAAATAGGAAATTTGTCACTACTTGGAAAGCTATAATCGTTTTGCTTGATTCTTTCATAAATGACTTGAACATCTTTGGATTGAAATGGTGGCTTACCACATAATAAGGCGTACATCATAACTCCAATTGACCATATGTCAACTTCAAATGAATGTCCGGTATTCTTACCACCTAATACTTCAGGTGCGATGTAATTCGGGGTTCCACAAATTGTATATTTTCTTGAACTATCAGGAGCTAAAACTGAAGCCAATCCAAAGTCACCAATTTTCAATTCCATTTCTGGATCAAAGAAAATATTACCTAATTTTAAATCTCTGTGGATAACTCTTCTTGAGTGTAAGTATTTTATAGCGCCGATAATTTGCACCATAAAATATCTAACTTCTGGTTCCGTCAAGGATTTTCTTGTTTTCAACAACTCCATCAAACTCCCATTTGGACATATTTCAAGTAAGATATAAACGTTGACATCATCCTCAAAACAGTCAGTGAAACCAACAATGTTACAATGCGACATACTCTTATGAATTTTGATCTCTGACAACAATTTAGTTTTAGTCTTGTCATTCTTGATTGAAGCTTTGGCAACGGTCTTTGCAGCGTAGATCTCACCAGTCTCATCCTTCATTTGAAAACATCTGGCAAACCCACCTTCTCCTAAAAATAATCCACGGTGATATCCTCTACCCGCCCTTGTTCTAACGATAGACGGTGGAGTTTTACACAAAGCTGATAATTTCTCCTTCTTCTTTTTAGAAGTTTTAACAGTTGGTTTGATTGGGGTCAGAAGCTGGCTTCCAACGGCCAAGTTTTGCCTCTTGTTTAAATCGGAAGGCTGCAATGGTTTCAAAGACATTTTCTAATGCTTGATTGAAAACGGATCTCTGTTAATGTATTGGAGGGGATTAAACCACTTTGTTGAAAATGGTACCTTTGATATTCGATCCAGTGTTAATGTTACAATACTTGGGAAAGTGAATGCCGGTCAAATACTATCGATTCTCGCAAAGAAGTGTTGGTTCGATCAATTATAATAGCAGCAGGATATATTTCAACTTTAAAGAAGATCTGAGTATTTTGTTTTGTCAAAATAGAGGAAAAAAAAAATTGAAAAGCATGTTTACAAATTTCCCCATTGAGTAACTTGTTTACACAAATGGCAGAATGCAATAAACATCCATGAAGGGAAATTCATAACTAAAGGGTTTGGTTATCAGCAGCGGGTGATGAGGCTGTTGGCATTTCTGGTGAGATCAATAGGATCCATTCAAGAAAGAGTTCAAATTTTCTTTTAAAAGGGTGTTGTTTTATCGTATCATTATGTTGTAGAAACAAAACAATAACATAATAGGATTACCGTTTTTAGTCTTGTGAAGAGCGCCCCTATATTAGATACAATACTTGAGATGGGGCTTTCATTCACAAGACAATGATCGTTCACCGAGTAGAGGCTACTGAAGAAAAAACCTATAAATGGTCTCATTTCCTTTGCAGTGGAACAAGCAAAGGATCAGTGAAGGCCATTTCACCATATCTGTTGAGCTTTAGGATCTTGCATTTTTAAATTCTTTAGATCCTTACCCCTCTATGGGTTCTATCAAGAGAATGGAAAGAACAGAAACCCACATTCTACGGGTTTAGTGTAGTATTGATAATGAGACGTATGGTGATGAACAAATATCGGGAAGAGACTTGTAACGACATTATTTGGACAATTGAATGATTTTACAATAAGTGAGTTGCAAACCTAACAAGTTAAACTTAAAAACACAATAAATGATTGATAAAAGAATAAAAGGAAAATAAACCCATCTAGAACCCTCTCAGTCTTTTTAGAATCTACCTCTTCCTCTTGATCCACTGAAACCACCTCTTGATCCTCCTCTTGAAGAGAATCCACCTCTTGATCCACCTCTGGCACCACCACGTCCACCAAATCCACCTCTTGAGCCTCCGAATCCACCTCTAGATCCACCTCTACCACCTCTGGCACCACCACGTCCTCCAAATCCACCTCTGGCGGCACCTGGAGCCTTCTTTCTCTTTGGTTTAGGACCAACAGCTTTTGGTTGCGGCAAGAATCTTTCCAAAGGTAACAACTTATCTGGACTGATGAAGAACTTGTCTCCTTCTTTAAAAGATTTAGCAACAACACCTTCAGAAGGTTTTATTGTGAAAAATACTTCATTCAATGGACCCAAGATTTCATCAACCTTACCAACCTGGGTCTTGTTTTCTAAATATATTGGAGCATTGAAATATGGAATTTTCTTGTTTATCGATGAACAGACAATGTCACCTTCACATGAATGTAAGAATGAACCCATTTCGAGAACGACATCTGGAGGACCCATTGGGGCAGATGTTCTACCACCGAATCCACCACCAAAGCCTCCTCTGGAACCACCTCTGGACCCCCCTCTGGAGGAGCCTCCTCTAAATCCACCTCTACCTCTATTCATGATAAAAGTATATGTGTGTATGTAGGTATAAGTGTTATTGATAAATCAAACTGTCTATCTATAATACTTAAACCTCTTTGTTCTTTCAGTAAAAAATTTTCTTTTTTTCTTTAAATTTTTCTGCAATTTTTCAAAATTTTCTTAGAGGAGATGAGAAGTGCGCCGCGTATCAATTTCGCCATATCCGAGCACGTTCGAAGGTAAAAAATCAATTGTAAGATGAAGAAGAGCTGATATTCCAAACTCGGTCAGCCATTATCACTTAGTTGCAAGGTCTGATAGGTGAAGGATCGCATTCATTAGGTTCCAGAAGTTCGAAAGGAAACTTAAAAGATCAACAATGGCAAATTCAGAAACCACCTCGGGGTTTAGTCGTATGACGCTGAAGCACTGGATTGATAAAGACCCAAAGGCACTGGATCCGAAGCTAGTCTCCGATATTTACATCACAATAATAAGCAGCAGCAGTTCAGCTTCCAATGAAAACAAGAAGGCTTTACACGACTTGAGTTATTTGAAAAAGTATCTCTGGCCTTTGTTTCATCCCGATCTGACTGATGACCATGTGATTTCGATATTGATCCTTTCCAGTATGGATTTAGATATAATACTACTGGATGAAGCCAAATTCCAAACTTTGTACTTTAGAGTGATGTCTCTTTTCTCATCCGTGTCCACTTTACTGATAGAGATCAAAATACATATGGTATGCTTTGTGGAGAGTATCTTACAGCATCCTAAATTTGTGAAACTTCAAAAACTATTTACTCATGTCTTCTCCATAATAATATGGGAACCACTAACTTACAAAGAAAAGTTGCTTTCTGCAGATCCGCTGTTGCAAGAGGAATATCTGCTGCAGACCAATGCCATCCAAAAGTTTTCAAAGGAGGATAAAGCCAACTTTTTGTTACAGAGAAAATGGCTTTACAATTTACTTATTGACCACATGAAAATTCTTCTGAAAGAACATGAGAAACCATCCGAATCCATTTCAGTTTATAATGAAAGGATGATCTCCCTTATTGTTACCATTGTCAGCCATAAATTCACAAGAAAATATGCTAATACTCTAGTCAAAGAATTGAACTATTTGGCAGTATTGAAGGTGTACTCCTTACAGCCCAAATTGGTGAAGCTTTTAGACATTTATACCCGATATCCTATCAACGATTTCACAGGAATATCAGATATGCCGGAAGTGATGAAAACTTCGTCCGCTAAATTTCACGAACTTCAATATGCATTATACTCCAAATTTAAAGAACAATTTCGTTGGATTCTTTCTGTCACAACCACAAAGTTAGAAGATAAGCTTCGCGAGCTGCTAAAGTCATTTACTCCGGACCAATTGGTGGAAGCTTGCAAACTGATTTCAGTGGAATTAGATACTGAGATGGAAAAGTTCACGCCGTTGATGATGGAAGCTATTATTTGCAAACTCACGGGAGCACTTCCCTTCTCACTCAATAGTGAAACATTCTCGTCATTCATCAGTGATATATCAATTCTGGACACTCAAGTTTGCCCCATTTCAAGATCCAATCAGTTTTGCATGGACTCAAATGATTTTTTATTGAGAAATCTTCATAATGAACAGAATAACATAGAATCGAGTATTTCAACAACAGTTTTCAAGGCATTACCAGATCCTAAAAAGCACTTGAAGCTTTCCGAGAATGCTGTCAATTATTCCCACTCAGCAATCTTTGGGGATGTTTATTGTGAATTGAACTATTCCTTTCAGAAAAAATCCAATGAGCTAAGAAAAGAATTTAATTCAATTGAACAAGGCGATCTCGTGATTTTACTCCAAGTGACAGCTTCCGGATCGCACTCCTCAAAGTCTTCAAAGACACCTAGTGTTGAGTCGATGCTAGTAGCGGAGGTCATGAGTGTGGAAAGGGATGGAGGCAAAGACGCTGATCGCCAAAGGAAACTTATCATTTCATTCAAAAAGGGTCAAATACAAGATGTTTCCAATATACCGAAATTCGATTGTTTGATCAGGGGGCCTCCCAAACGCAGTTTAACTAAGTTGGAAAACATTCGCCGTATGCTCGTCTCAAACTCTTTGGTTCTTCCTTCTTGGTCGACTGACTATTTACTTGGAAATTCACCTGCTGACGATACTTTGTCCACTTACAAATCTGGAGTACAACCAAAGTTTTTGAAACTCGAAGACACCTTCAACTCTTTGCAAAATTTGAAATCATTCTACAAGAATTACAAACTGGAAATAGAAGTTGGTGATGAACCAACGAAGAAGAAACGAAAGGCCAACTCTTCATCTTCTACTACTGACGTGATTACTCCTCCGTTTGCTATTGATTTCACAAATGAAAAAGAGGGGGCGTTGAAGGTTTATCAGTATACGGACCTTTCTATACTCCCTACTGCTTCCCAGACTTTTGCTCCTTCAGAAGTTTCGAAAATCTTATCAGGCACATTTGCAGGATTGACAGTGTTAGATTCTGTGAATAAAACCATCATCTCACAGATTTTGAACAACATCATCCAAAATTTCTCATTGGAACAGTCAACAGTTCTTTCGAGAGACGAAACTGTCTTGAGCGAGCTTTACGAATTGCTCAAGGTTCGTTCTCCAGTTACGCTCCTCATTTCCAACAAGATTGAAATTGAAGCTGAAGAGAAAGTATTGTTGAAGAGGGTTAATGATCTCGCTCAAACGTTAAATGTCTCCGGCTGCAAACTTGAAACTGCAAAAGATGCTCTCCATTTGTTCGAGCAACACGTTGAACCCGCGTGGTTGAAATATCTTCTGGACTTGACAAAGGAAGGCACTGCTCATATGGTTGAACATTACCCATTTCTGGAAAACATCAAATTAGAAAATGGGTTTGTCGATATTGTAAGAGATTATAAAGCTGTAACTGATGTGTTCAACAAATTGGAGAAATTAAGTCGAGATCTGCTCATCAATGATCAATCATTATCCATTATCAATTCGAATATCATATTGATGTCAGTGGATCAATTCCATGATAAATTTCGCCTTTTCCACAGGATTGACAATATTATAGCGCTTGACAAGAATTTACAATTGGAAATAGCTATGTGTTCAAATGAGCATACCAAAAGGATAGTATCTGTTTAAATCAATAACTACAGCAGTGTATATAATAACGAAATCAAATACAACATAAACTTTAGCCTATAAAAATTAAAAAAATATATATATATATATTTTTTTATCGAAAGTACATCAAATAGTTACAAAAAACACTCAAACATATAACGCAGCACTCAAGCATGATCTAATAAGTGATTAGTAGCATTCTCCAAGTTCCAATTCTCTTTATTCAAAGCCTCGATGACATCTTGTTGTGAGAATCCCATACCTGTCAATTCCTGGATTGCCAATTCATGAGCATGCGAGTCTTGGTGTGATCCAACGACTGGGAAAACCTGAGGTTCACTGGCTACATTGGAAGTCAGCGGCTGTTCGAAATTACCGGTATTGCTGTTACCAAAACCTTCAAATAACTGTTCCCATTCATCATTGTTTGTCTCTGTGGTTGGTTCCAAGTTATCGAAAGAGTTGAACATGTCATTTTGAGCAGCAGAATCACTGAATCCTTGATTGAAAGCATCATTTGCATCATCCTCAAATTCTGGGATTTGTCTACTCTCTGGCAGCGCTTCTTCCAAACCTGCAAACTCGTCAAAGAGGTCATCTCCCTTAGGTGGCTCAGCAGATTCGGCAACAGCTGGCTCCAAGTCATCAAATTCATCGAAAGCAGTCTTTTTCGATTCTGGAAGGGTATCTAAAGCATCATCAAAATGCTCTTTTGGACCTTCCTCATCAGATGAAGAGTCGCTTTCATCATAGTCTAATTCCTTAATAGGTGGAAACTCTTGGTCGATTTCACTAGGTTGAACTTCCCTGGATGATTCTTGCTTATGCGTCGAATCTACAGGCTCTTCAGAAGTTACAAAGGCCCCTGGAATAGTAGACAAAACTGGTTCCTCTGGAGCTTTTTCGTCAGCAAAATTCTCATCATGGTTATCATCACTTTCCACAGATTCGGACAGTGGATTGATTGTCAAATTACTTGAAGATGGTTCATCAGCTGGACTTAACCCATCACCCAATTGTTCGTTGGTGTCCTTTCTTTGAATTGTATGGGCATCATCATTTTCAGCCTCAACGATTTCAAAGGATTCTCCTCCTGAAGATGTTTGAGATGTTTCCCTAACTTCACCCTCAGATTGGGTGACATAATCTTGAGAAGTCTGTTCATTGTGAGGATGTAATTGGTTGGATATGGTTCCTGTTGGAGTCGCAATTTCTTCTTCAATTGATGAAGGTGTTCCTGGTTCTGATACATCCTCTTCCCCTCTAACTGAAAGAGGTGGGTTGTTCAGAACACTTGAGGACGTTGAGTGTGGAGGTCCTAATGGTAAATTGAAATTCTGATATTGTTGAGAATATTGAAAGTCTGAACCCGGTGGGGAACTGACTGGGGTATCAGTTGTGGTCTTTTCACTTGGAGCAGATGCAGCTACAGTGTTTGATGTCGCAGAATCCAATGCGGATCCCTCAACCTTCTTTTCTTGAGGTTCTTGAGATTCTTCTCCTTCAGTAGCTGGTGTGATAGCACTAACATCTTTGCTCCCTGAATCTTCAGAAAACATCGGTTGGGCATCCTCTGGTGTTTTCTGTTGTTGAATCAGCAGATGTTTCTCTTCAAGATCTTTCTTCTGTTGGGCATGATATTGCATTGTAGAATTGGTACCTTTCAACAGTGACTTAGTCATAGAAACTGTGGCAGCTGCAGCTGAAATAGCAGCGGTAAGCATAGGAATCTCGGATTTTAAGGATTCGAGCTTGCTCTTAGCATTTGCGTGTTCACCTTCAACAGCTTCAACTTCCTTATTTGTTTTCTCAAGTTCTGCTCTCAAAGTAGAATTCTTTGATTCCAGAACATTGACCTGTTGTTGAGTAACACTCAACAAACTAGCAGCTTGCTTCTGTTGAGCTTTCAATTGTTCGTGTTGATTACTCAACTCAATGTTCTCAGCATTCACAACACCCAATCTTTCTTTCAAGGTCTCAATTTCCTTTTGGGAACTTTCATATTGTACCTGCAACTGTTGCAATTTAGCTTGAGTTGCATGGTAATTTGCCTCCATCAAAGAAGCCTCTTTCTGCAAATTTTCTGTTTCCTGTTTAGATTGCAGTAAAACGGATTCAACTTCTTGAACTTGAGTTACTTCTTGATCGTATAACACTCTGAGCTTGGTCAACTTACTCTCGATATCTTTTTTCAACAGTAAGATTCTGTTCAACTCTCCAGTAGCCCTCTCACGTTTGTCGTTCAATTGAGTTGTTTGATTAGTCAATGAACTAATTTGGTTGGAAATATTGGCAATATCAGTTGAAGCCAGTGAAAGCTGTCCAGAAACTTCAGAGTCAGCGAGTAAATCATTATTTTCTGGAATTGCACTCTGAGCAGCAGGCTGTGGTTGGCTAAAGTTACCTGTCAGCAGTCTTGATTGAGCTGGTTGGGATGAGAAAGTTGAGGAAGGCTCATTGCTGAAGTTGCTCAAAGCTGCATAATTTGAAGGAGGATTAGCCTCACCAGTGAAGTGAGGTTTCAGCTCACGAGCAGGAATAACAGGTCTTTGAGAACTCTTTACCGGTTCTGCTGAGATTGGGCCCTCGTCATCATCGCTTTCTTCCTCGAGTAAAGAAGGAGCTTCATGTCTTTGATCATGCAGTTGCTGAGACAGCATTTGTTGACCAAAACTTGAAGATGGTACAAATGGAGCTCTTGTACCAGTCAGCGAAGAAGTCAACTGAGGCTTGACAGGTGCCGTTGTAGTCAGTGCCTTGGCAATAGTTGGAGTAACAACTGGTGATGAAAACAAATCATTTAAAGATGCCAAATCGTTGATGGAAGATTGAGGCTTGTATGTTTGCGATGACAGAGTACTGGCTCTTTGAGGTGGATTCGGCAGTGAATGTGGGCCTCTTTGCAGAGCTGATACAATCAAGCTGTCTGGGACAATGTTTGGTAAATCACCACCACCTAATTTCCTGTTAACCAAATATAAGGCAATGCTGAATTCTCTCTTGGTGAATTCACCTGAATTGTCTACATCAGCCAAGTCCCAAATTGCACCCAACGTATCCTGTGGAAGGTTTGAGGTCATTAAAAACTGTGCAACCTCATTAGGAGTCAAAGTTCCAGATCTTTTCTTATCTAAATTTTCAAATATGGCATCAAATTGTTGCTTTTGAGCTGCAGAGATGACCCAATCTTGAGAAGAAGAAGAGGAAGTTATTGAACTATGAGAAGATTTTCTTTGAATTGATGGGGCTCTCTGTGGAACGGCTAATTGTGGTTTTGGCGACAGTGGTCCGGAAGCTGGAGCTTGATCAGCAATATTCCAAATGGCATTTGGTATGAATTGAGGAATCTGTTTTATTGAACCATTGATGGTGTTTTGAATGAGGTACATTGCCATGATGAATTCTTGTTGAGACAATTTACCAGACTGTTGTCTATCGACAAGGTTCCAAATTTGGCCCAAAGTTGGAGTAGGCAAGTTTGCTTTCAAAAAGATAGATCTGGCCTCATCCCCATTTAGTACACCATTTGGGGCAGTCCTTTGGAATAACAGGGCGAACTTAGCCACATCTTGTGAAGTCAATGGAGGAAATACGGCTTGCGAAGAAGCTTGTCTTGATACTGGGGTACCTGATGGTTGTGTTTTTATAGCCTGAGGTGCACTTGGAGCCAAATTGGCAATTGGACCACTCAAGTTCATCAATTCCAAAGATGGAATGGCTCCATTTTGGCAATGCCCAATCAATCTTAACGAGGCAAAGAAGGCAGACTCCGTTAAAAATCCATTACCTTCGGCATCAGCCAATTGCCAAACATCACGCAACATACCTGTTGATAACCCTGATTTTTCAAAGATAGGTCTTGCTACTTCTCCTGTAACTATCCCCAAGCCTTCTTTATCCACACTCTTGAATAACAGGCCATAAACAGATTTCTCCTCTGCAGTAAATTGCAATTCTAAATGATGTCAGTAAATTGATTTGAAAAGAAAAAAATTGGCAACTTGGTGTTCACTTACGTTGTTTCAGAGACATTGTTAGCTGTTTTTATCTCGAATTATCTCACTGATTGCTTTGTATTTATGCAGTTGTATCTCTCTGTGTGTGTGACGGTCAAATTTGAAATTAATGTGGCGAAAGAAATCAGAATGTAATTTAATAATACACAAATCGGATTTGAAACAAGTCAATTACCAGTACAAAGAATTGAGATAATAGCCAAGTAGTTGATGAATAACTTTCCAAGTATCTCTCCGATTAATTGATTTAAAGTTGCTCCAATTGTAATTGATTAATCAAGTCTGATGGTTTATTCCGGTTGAGAGATTTTCTTGAATTTTAGTTTTTTGTTTTTTTTTGATTTCATTTTTTCTGTGGATTTGATTCTCTTAGAAAGTTGTGTTCGTTTGAGTGTTTCACGTATGAGATTGAGATTCATAACTTATAGGTTGTGGAATGCTCCAATTGAATGTCAGGTTGAAAGTGAGGAAATGGGTCCTTGCAGGTATGTCAAATGTATCATTGTCTGCGATGAAACTTAAATAGTTACTAACCACCGAATAGCCCTTTTATTGTCCAGTGCAATAGCTGCTTATCTTGGATTTGCTAAGGTGATTTTGCCCAATGATAAACTGATCCATTTCATTGTCTTCTTTCAATTGACCACTTTGTTTTATTGGACCATTGAAACCGCTAATCGCAAGCTATTGAGACTTTTAACCCTTGTGTGTTGTGTTTTGATAGCTGGTATTGGCAGTGAATTTGCTCAAAACTTCATCACGCCGATGAGAAAGTTCGATCATAAGGATATAATCAGTAATGAGTGCGGGTCACTCTTAGCTTTGATTATCAGTGATTTTTGTAATAGGAGATGGGGTATTCTGAGGAGAACAAGGAGGTTGCCATTGATCAACAATGACCTCGAGTTGCAACAAGGGATCGATGATTATGAAACAGAGGAAGACGGCGGCACCAGTAACAGTAGTGCCTATGAATATGATGACACGGTAGCTAATGATAACGATAATGAAAGAGACGAATTCATAGTAGTTGAAACACCTTCTATATAAAATATCTTTGATAGAGAATAAGCATTATTATGATTTCAAAACATCTACATATACGTATATATATATATGCTCATTTTATTGCAACTACGTGGTTGTTGTGTATTACTGATATGATTGAACCTTGCTGAAGAGTTGATGTAAAGATACCCACTTTGGGCTTATAAAGCCTTAAGACACTCATCGTGAGATTTTCGAAGAGAAGAGAAAAATTAGAAAAACAAAAAAAAACAAAAATTAGATGATTTGTTTATTTTGGTGACAAACACTTTTTGCAAAATCACAGCAACAGACTTTGTATTGTCAGGTTTACGGTGAAAATGAGTTCAAGCGACTCAGAGAGTGAGAGGACAAGTCTCACAAAGCTTAAAAGGCGAAGTGGTACAGTGAAATCGGACTCTGATTTATCTGAAGAGGATTTACCCTTGTCCAAATTAAGTCAGACCAATGATACATCACCAAGTTCTGATTCAGACGATGACAAACCCGTTACGAAGAAGCGTAAGACACTGAAGAAAACGGCCAAAGTGAAGAGTGAAGATGAAGAAGATGACACTCCATTAAATAAGAAACCTCAAAAGGTTAGGCGAACAAAGAACAATGGTGATGTAAACAAGGGTGGTAAATCCAAATCATCAGAGCCAAAGAGAAAAGTTCTGGTTAAGAAAGAAGAGGCTAAGAAAGAAGAGACTCCAGGTGCCGATGAGATGGATGAAGAGGAAGATGCCAAGTACAAATGGTGGGAAGCAGAAGATATGGATGGTGAAATTAAATGGGAATCTCTTGAACACAATGGTGTTATCTTCCCTCCAGAATATGAGCCATTGCCCAAAAATGTCAAGTTGATCTATGACGGCAAACCAGTTACATTACCTCCAGAAGCTGAGGAAGTTGCAGGTTTTTTCGCAGCAATGCTTGAGAGTGATCATCTGAAAAATCCCGTTTTCCAGAAAAATTTCTTCAATGATTTTTTGAAAGTGTTGAAGGATGCAGGTGGTTGTCCTGAAGCTGAAATTAAGGATTTTAACAAGTGTGATTTCAGCAAGATGTTTGATCATTTCCAAAAGGAAAGGGATGCCAAGAAGCTGTTAAGTTCCCTGGAAAAGAAGAAGATAAAGCTGGAGAAAGATGCGTTTGAAGAGAAATATAAGACTTGTTTGCTCAATGGTAGAAAAGAGCAAATAGGTAATTTCAGGATAGAACCACCAGGGTTGTTTAGAGGTCGTGGTGCTCATCCAAAAACTGGTAAGTATAAGAGAAGAGTGAAACCGGAGGATGTTGTATTAAATTTGGGTGCTGATGCGCCAATCCCTCCACCTCCTCCAGGGCATCAATGGGGTGAAATAAGGCATGATAATAAAGTTGCCTGGTTAGCAATGTGGAGAGAAAACATTTCGAATAGTGTCAAGTACGTTAGATTTGCTGCTTCTTCCTCTTTGAAAGGTATGAGTGATTTCAAAAAATTTGAAAAAGCCAGAGAATTGAAACTTCATATTGAAAGAATAAGAAACGATTACAGAAAAGATTTAAAATCAAACGTCATGCTGGATAGACAACGTGCCACTGCATCTTATTTAATTGATGTGTTTGCCTTAAGAGCCGGTGGTGAAAAATCTGAAGAGGAAGCTGATACTGTTGGTTGTTGTTCTTTACGTTATGAACATGTCTCATTGACTCCTCCAAATAAAGTAGTATTTGACTTTTTGGGTAAGGATTCCATCAGGTTTTATCAAGAGGTTGAAGTGGATCCAAAAGTTTTCAAAAATTTGAGAATCTTCAAAAAACCTCCAAAGAAACCTGGAGATGATTTGTTTGATAGGTTGGATCCATCAATATTGAACAAGCATTTCCAAGGCTATATGCCTGGATTAACTGCCAAAGTGTTCCGTACTTATAATGCTTCCAAAACAATGCAAGATCAATTAGATTTGATTCCGAATGAAGGAACTGTCAATGAAAAAGTTGTCAAATTCAATGCTGCTAATAGAACTGTTGCTATTTTATGTAACCATCAACGTACTGTAGCTAAGGGTCATGATGCAGGTGTTGTCAAGATACAAGAGAAAATTAAAGAAATGGTTTGGCAAAAAGTAAGATATAAGAGAATGATTCTTCAACTCGATCCTAAAGCACTTAAGAAGAGACCTGATTTCTTTGAAGAACTTGAAGATTTGACGAAGGAGGAAGAAGCTTCAATACATACCAACGTCATTGCAAGGGAGAAAGAGAAGTGTCATAAAAAATTTGAAAGGGAGAATGAGAAGAAAAAACTGGAGGGAGCTGAAAAATTGTCCAAGGATGAATTGAAACAATGGTTGGCAAAAGTTGCGGATTTGGAGAAGCAATACAAACAGGAATTGAAGAGTGGTAAGCCTGAAGTCAAGCCTGGAACTACTGTTGAAAAATTGGAACAACAAATTGAAAGGCTTGAGCAAAGGATTGCAAATACAACTTTGCAATTGAAAGATAAAGAAGATAATTCACAAGTTGCTTTGGGTACTTCCAAGATGAATTATATAGATCCAAGATTGACTGTTGTCTTCTCGAAGAAGTACGATGTTCCAATTGAAAAATTATTTACAAAGACCTTGAGAGAAAAATTCCATTGGGCTATTGAAAGTGCTGATAAAGATTGGAAATTTTAATAAAGGAATCCTTCAATTATGTATAGATCATGTATATCGATAATTTCAATAATAATTTCTGTTAGAAATTGATCTCTTTGCAGAAGGGCGAATTTTAGATTTGTATAGATGATTCTGTTTGACTTAGGTTTGGATAATGAGGAGTGGCTCATAGTCGGGCTATAGCAAGAGTTTACCATTTGAGTGCCACTTCATATCCAGTTTCCATTGTCGTATTGAAGACAAATTTTTGAGCGTAAAACAGAACGAAACACTCCTCCCGCAAAACGGTTGTCTTTACGTACATCGTTGATACTCAATTTGCAGTAGTGTTCACAGTTGATGTAACAATGTCATCCATTCAAGCTTACTAGTTATCGAGAACAAAGAGCTAGGTCTATAACTGTGTATCTTGCTGCCACTAGTTCAACTGTAGGTAACAACAGAAACACGCATGATTAGCACTTCCCTTATTGTGGTAACTAGCCGAGAAAGATCTTCAATTACAGTATTACTTTTACATTACAGTATACTTTGGAGGTTGGCGTTTGTTTCTGTGCAGCATCGAACATGAAAAAAAAAAAAACAGAACCAACGCGATGATGATGCCAACTTTTCAATACTCATTCAAGACATTGGTTACCCACTTGATTAGAGCTCGCCTTTAGATGTTCCTCATACTTCTTGTTAGGCTCTGTTGTGCTGATGAGATTGTTCCTATGAAACTGATATCTGTGCATTTCCTCAAATGTTTGTATTTGTATTTGCATTTCATTTTATTTTATTTTTCGCGTTGCAAAAAATATTTTCTTCTCCTGCATGATGTACAGCGACTTGAAGGGGTTGATTTCAAAGACGCACAATAGTACGGTTATCGTGATCAGAAGTGACAGCATTGGTTTATATTCAAGAGACATTTCTCAGTTTGATTTTGTCGAGTTGTTCGTCTCGATTTAACAAAGTTTATATAATCACTTAACGCTTTGGTATCAAATCATCTACTCTTCAAGACTAAAGATGGTTTGCCTAAAATCGTTGATACCCATAGTGCTTTGTATGGCACTCATTTCGGAATCGCTGTCTACAACAGCAAAGAAGACAACAGCGAAAACCGCGAAGTTGCCTTCATTGGATAAAACATCTTCATCGTCATCATCATCACACAAGACAACAAAGTCAGGCTCTTCCACTACATCAGCTTCAAAAAGTTCTATAACGTCACACTCATCTTCATCCACATCTTCATCCTCCCATTATACTTTCACTGCCACTATTCCTGTTGACACGTTGAAGAACCCGTACATTCACAATTCTTCTAGTCCCAACGGTACCATATTCATTTCCATTGGTTCAATTATTGGAGCAATTTTTGTCGGGTTTTTTGGATTCTTCCTGTTATCCGTGATTGTATCAAGAATGAGAAACAGTTCAGGTACAGAAGACCTATTTGATGACTACGAAGATAAAAATTTCGGTTATGACCCTTCCATTTTTGGAAGATATCTGAATAAAAACAATGATGCGAGTACAATACTGGATTTCGATAATGACAAAAGATCAATGTTTAAAACATCTGCCAACTCGGTTTACTCCTTTGGTGGAGATTCCACAATTGGATCCAATATCTTACTACTGTCTGGACCTATTGATGATAATGTGATGACACAACAAGGCCGTCCTCTTATGAACGCGTTATTGACTCAAAATAACAGCTCGCAGGCTCTCAATGTCAACGTGCCGAATAACAACAAGGCAAATAGGAAATCGAGGAATTTGTCGATGTATATTTCACCTTTGGAGATGGCGATGAATCAATCACAACTTGGGTTACAACTGCCAAATTCGACTTTTGATCCAAATTCTCCGAATTTCACAAATAGTCCTATAAGTTCAAATTTCCCATCGTCTGTTGAACAGAATTCACCAGCAATGAGCTCAGAAACTAAGAAGGAGAAGAAAAAAGTTAGACCGCCAAGTATGTATTTGGATGATTTGATGGATGCATCATTCATCAATGACGATACCACTTAGATTTACATTTTTCTTTACATATTTATAACACACATTTCATAATAAAAACACAGAATAATCATTCAGTATCTATTTGTAACTAGCAAACTCATAATTTAAAAAGCATTTTGTCATTAAAATTTCAAACCTCATCCCCACAATCCCGCACTAGCAAATTAAATCATCACAAAGAAAAACATCATAAAAGAATACGCAAACAAAATGGAGTTTCGCAAATTGCACAACTACTCTGTAGTCTCAACTTTCCTGGTGTATGTGACATTGGGGAAGTAGTTGCCTCGACCTCTTCTACCACCACGAGATGCGCTATTCCGTTTTGGTGGGGCCCCATTACTATCAGCAGCGGCGATCGTAGCTTGATCAATTGCTTCAGTTGGCTTGGCGACAATTGTCTCGTCGCCATCTTTTGAGCTCCTTCGAGAATTTTTTGATTGTTGTTTCGAGAGTGTTGGCCTCTTCAAAGTTGAAGATTTTTCACTAGATGAACCTCTTCTCTCTTGTCTTTTCGGAAACGTCTTCGTTGGTTTGACACCATTGCTCGTAACTGGCTTTTGTGCCGTTTCTGTTATCAGTTTGGTGCCAACATCCGTATTAGAGTCTTGTGAATTGTTTGACTTGACTTTGGATACCGCATTTGTTGCCTCTGGCGTTGCCGTTGAGTCTCTTTTCAAGATTTTAACAGGTTTCGTTTGAGTAATATTTTGGAAATCTTGTTTCTGTTTCGAAATTTGTTTTGCCTCTTGATCCGGTGATGATGTTCCCTCTTTAGCCTTATCAGCCTCAACCCGAATCTTCAACAAGGAACGTGTTTTCCAATCAGATACAACTTCTTTGTCTGACGATGAACCCTTTTTTGAAACTGCAGTTGAATTTGTTTCAACATCGTCACCCAACTTGTAGGTTGTGCTGTTTACGGACAACTTCTCCAATCTTTTCTTAATATCCAGTTCTATTTTGGATTGGTCAACTGGTTTGGCATTTCCAAATGGATTGGATTTGGGCTTCGATGGTGCTTGTGGCGTTGACTCGACGATTCCATGGGAAACAGGTTTTTGAATAACAGGAGATCTTGGTTGATGTTTTTCATGAAAACCATTGCTGTTCTTGAATCTGTTGTTGTTGTTGTATGGTTCCCTACTGTTGTGGGATATAAAACTAAGATAACCCCCATCAGGCCTTGACCCACCACCACTGACATGATGATCATATTTGTAATTCCCAGCACCACCTCTCTTGGTTTCGCTGAATGGGGTTGCAAATTTGAAATTGAAATGAGGATCATCGTCCAAGACTTCCTTGTTGTAATTCCTGGAGTGGCTGAAATGGCCATTGTTATTATTGTGGTCGTTGCCCGTGTACCTTGAGGGCTTAGCAGAATTAGTTGCAGGAGGATCACTATGTTTCAATGGAGCTAAGCTCGCGGTCAACTTTTCCATGTCAACGTCATCATCATCAGCCCAATTGACACCAGTGTTGATTCCTGAAATACCTTTGTCAAATACTTTTGGAAGTTCAACGTTTTGAGTCATTTTGAACTATCTGTAGGGTAATTTGATAATCTGCTATTGTGTATTTTGATACTGTTATTTCAATTGATTTGAAAATAGTATGGTTTCTTGTTTCAATTTATAGATTAATATGTTGTCGTAGTAAACAGCCTTTAGTTCAATAAATTCAATGCTTTTAAAAGTTAGCAATTAGTTGGTAAATTTGTGAAAGTTAATACTCTTCTAATTATTATTAGTCCAGTTTTATAAAGCAGCTGTTATTTTTTCTAATTTTTGTTTTTCTCTTTTTGTTCTTAGACCTTTTAGGCTAAAGTATACTCTGTGGTTCTTTTAACAGCAATGAGTGGATCTCATATATGTTCGGATTGGTAGCTATCGGTACTTGTCAGATACTGTTGCACCATGAGGAGACTTGGCTCTACAATCATATATTAGGCTTTCAAATGCATCAAGATTTTTTTTTCGTTTTGGGCTACTCGAATATATTAAATACCACCAGCTTCTCTATACCATCTAATTCCCTTGTCGAAACTTGAACAACAAAGCCCTTCGTTTCTATCACCTCCTGTCAAACCGGTGCGGATTCCTTTACTGATGAATTTAACACCTGTTATCACTGAGTCATCCAACTCTTCATCTTCCTCGGTGGTGTCTTCTGTGAAATCGGACTTGCTAATGTTTAATGTAGCCTCTCTTTCTCTAGTTTCAACATTCCACACTCTCAATTTCTTGTCAAAACCTCCACTCACTAAAAATGAACCTTCTTCATTAAAATCGATGGAGAAACACCACCCATCGTGGGCGTATCCTCCAATCCCAATGTCAGCAGAATGTGTTGCTGCTGTCAAAGTTCCAATGGTCTCTCCATAGTATACGTCATACAAAGTTATTGTACCGTATGAACCTGAATCTCTTGCCACGGCCAATAATTTCCCAACAGGAGAAAATTTCACGGATCTTACTGTGGTGGAAGAAGATTTAAGACCAAATCCCAAGAAGGAGTAAGTTGGTTTTAAAGACTCCAATTCAAACAAATATACGTCACCGTTTTGATATCCAATTGCCACGTTCGAACCATCTGAATCAATATTGATTGAAGTTGCAAAATTTTTCAATTTTGAATCCAATTTCCCATACAATGTTAAGGAAATATCAGCATTGGAAATCTCCAAATTATACACTTTAGCTATCCCACTAGGCTCAGTGGAGACAAATTTGTGACCCTTTACTGAGTTTTTCAAGAAATCAATTGCATAATTGTTGTGACCACATATGGAAATGTTCAAATCGATAAAATTGCCATCCACTATTCTATAAAAATAAACTTCACCACCAAATGAAGTGGCAGCAACTATCAAAAAGGACTGAGCTTCTATTATATCTTCAAACACAGCTAAATGATGCAACCCTTTATTATCTACAAATTTTTCAATGACTGTATCTTTTGGATTTGACATATCCTTGATATCATTATTCCATAACTTGATATACCCATCAGAACTCACGGTGATTGTGTATTTTTTTGAAATTTCCAATCCCAAAATGTCACTGCGATGAGCAGAGGCACAATTCACTGCCGATATATATTGTTTCCCCATCTTTATTATTGTCGATTGTTTCACAATTTGATCTCAAGAAGAATTTTTCTTCTTCTTCTTGTGCTTTGTTTTGTTTTGTTTTGTTTTGTGTTTTTTTTTTCTGTGTCTTTTAAAGATTAAGAAGGAAGTAGATTAAAGAATCAGACAAGATAATGGATAATGAGCAGCTTTGATAAAGATTTTATAGAGATAACAATACCTTCTACCAATGTAGAGGATGAAGTGGTTTTTTACAACATCCATGTGAAATTACCCTACAAGAATTATGTCATTCCAAGGAGATTTAATGATTTTCTAAACCTCAAGCAGAATTTGGAAATATTACGATTAAACAACACATTACCTTATCAACTTCCATCTAAATTCACATTGCTATCCTCTGGTGATAAAGTCATTGAAAGAAGGAAACATGGGTTGACAAAGTTTTTAAATGATATAATACACGATAAGAGTTTGAGAACTAACCCGTTAGTTTTGGAGTTTTTAAATTTACCTAAAACCATATTCTTAACACAAGACATGACTGTGAAGGAAGATTGGTTGAGCAAGAAAGGTGGTTCCACAGATATAAACAGCTGGGTGCCTCAATTGAAGAATGTGAACAATACCATAAAAAACATAACGACAAAGATATTCAACAATCTGATAGATAACGCAGAGATTAGAGTACAAATGATCAATGTTAAACAAGAAATTGACAATTTGGGGAAATCCTTGTTAAAAGATGAGCTGTCAATGGGGGAAGGAGAACTGAGAAGACGGAATGAGTTATTATCATTAGCCAAGAGAGAATATTATGAATTGGATTCCTTAGTCAAGGAGAGAAGTTCAAGAGAACAACCACAGATACAAGATACTAAAAGGCAGCAATTATTCACGACAAATAAAAGAGTCTTGGGCAAGCCAAAGGAAACCTCAAAGACCTTGTCCCTCAACAATGACGAATTGTATAATCAACAACAACTTCAATTGCAAAATCAAGAGCAAGATATCGAGCACATTCGCTCAATAATACAAAGACAAAGGGAGATTGCCGGGGTAATCAACGATGAAGTGAATGAGCAGAACGAGCTATTGGATCATTTGACTCAACAGGTTGATGACAGTAGTGACAAGATGAGAACTGCAAAGAAGATGATTAGAAAGATCCGCTAGCTAACAACAATAAGTAGTGTGTAATATATCCAAAATCGCCCTTTCCGGTCCCACCTTTTGTTGTACCAAAAAAAGACGAAGAAAAAAAAATTCGGCAAATTTTGCAAAGAGCTCAAGGGAAGAAGAGTGTATCCATCAACGTTATGTTTTCTACTGGGTTGTTATCGAGGGCTTTACCTGTGATCTCCAGTGTGCCAAGGTATACTGCTGTAAGGTTCTATTCTCCAGCTGTGAGAGTGACATATCGTCAAGGTAGTAGACTTAAACTCACAAAGCAAGAAAAGAAGAACAGAAGAATAGCCAAGGTTAATAAGAATAAGGCAAGACAATTACAACTTAAAGAAGGTAGTGAACAAGTAGATCCCGTACTTGGATCTCCTGATACCCCATTCATCCATAGAATAAGAGCCGAGGTAGCGGAGAATCAATACATGGCCAAGGGTTTTAGGAAGGAGGAAGTGGATAAACTCTTGTATGGTGCTCAACAATCATTGTTATCTAAATTTGACTCTGAATCTGAAATTTGGTTGAAGAGAAAAGTTATTGAAGATTCTGAATCGAGAAGAGATGCCATTTACAGAATATTATCCATGAGAAATACATCAAAGAGAGATGAATGTAAATTAGCTGTGGAATTGGCTAGAAAGGAATTTCAAAGAGTTGAAGGTGATACTGGATCTTCAGAAGTACAAGCTGCTGTTATGACAATCAGAATTCATTATTTGATGGATCACATCAAGGCCAATCAAAATGATTTGCATAAGATTAGACAATTGAGAATGCTTGTTCAACAACGTCAAAAGATTTTAAAATATTTGAAAACTGATAATCCAAAAAGATATTTTTGGGCCATTTATAAATTAGGATTGACGGATGATGTCGTACACAAGGAGTTCAATATGGACAAAGAATACATGGAGAGATTTGAAGTTTGGCCAGGAAGAGTTCTTGTGAAGAGAACGACTAAGGATTTGGATCAAAAACGTAAGGAGAAGAGAAAGCAAAAGAGAGCATTGAGAGAATTAGCACTGGCTAAGCAAATCCCAAGTGATGCAACAACGGCTTAGTCTACTATAACTGGAGTCAGTCTTGTAAATACATAACGAGTTTTTTTCTTTTTGTATGCTGTTATTCTAAAATAAAGAGATTTCATGTACTCATAATAATTAAATAAATCTTTTGATTTCGGAAAGCCTCATAATCAACCTAAAAACTCCTTCACAGGCTCCCCGATATGTTGCAAACTTAACAAGAAAGTATCATGGCCGTACATACTAATTTCCTCACTTAATTCAACATGCTTGATGTTACTACCATCACCTTTACCACTTTCTCTTACACCTTCTCTTAACAAATCGACAATCTCACGTTGTTGCCATGCTGGGAATAAGATATCAGATTCCACTCCGACAACTAAGATATCCTTATCAGAAAAATGCCTCATACCTTGTAAAAGATCATTTTTAGTTTCCAATTGTGACATTCTACGGCCACGATTTGGGACCTCTGTGTATGGAGTCTGTGGTAATGCACAAGACTCCAGTGATTGGAATTGCAACTCTTGGGAGGACAATGATTCCCCATTGAATTTCAACTCGGCTTGTTTCCTACTGTTCAATAACCGAGACATATTAGTTGCACCCAAGTCGAAAAGATCCATAGCCTTTGATATGTATAACAAGGAATTGGCATCATACTCTAAGCAAAATTTCTCACCCTGATGGTCTAAATAAGTTTCAATGAGGAAATCTGGACATAATGCTGGTTGCTTTGATGGATCTGCTCTCTCTGTACCGAATCTTATTTCCCATTCAGGTCCAGATCTATACGTTATAGTGGCAATTTCTCGAGATAACTTCATACCCTGATGAGGAGGTACTTTGTTCTCATAATAAAAGCCTCTGTTCCAATTAGGATCACTCATCAATACTTGACGTTGACAATGTCTCATGGCAATTGAATAAGGATGTGATCTTGCACACCCACTTATGGAAACAACCTTGTTGACTTCATTTGGGAATTCAGAAGCATATGCCAATGATTGCATACCACCCATCGATGAACCTATTGATGCGTGTAATTTCTTGACACCGAATTGTTCCCTGATCAATCTATTTTGTGCTCTCACCATATCATTGACAGATAAGATTGGGAATCTCGTAGCATAGTATTGATCATCTGATGGATCCTTTGTTGATGGTCCTGTGGATCCAAAGCATCCACCGATTACATTCGTGCAAATGACGAAATATTTATCGGTATCGAGATATTTATTTGGACCGACAAAATTTTCCCACCATCCTTTCTTAGGGTTCAATTCATTTGATTTAACATGAGAAGATGCAGATAATCCAGTATGTATCAATATAGCATTGGTTTTTGCCTCATTCAATGTACCCCACGTCTCGTATGCAATTTCAAATTTAGGTAAATAACCCCCATAATCTAAGAAAATCGGTTCATTTGATGTATAATTCAAAGTGTTATGTTTCCCAACTTTACCATACGATGGTTCTGGACCGGACTCTGAATTGAGGAAACCTTGTGATCTGTTCTCAAGCTTGTCGAGACATGGGAATGACATTGGAGGATTGGAAGATGTGTTGTTGATATTAGATGAAGTGGAAGTGGAACTAGAAGAAGCTGCTGCTGCTTGTCTAGAGCCCGTTATAGATGCAGAATTGTGATTTGTTGGACGGGGTTTCAAAGAGTTGGAAGTTGATGATATTGAGCGGTATACTGAGCCATGATGTTTCGTTATGCTTCTGGATGATGAAAATATGGCTGTCGACACCAAGTTTCTTTGGCTATGTTTGGAAATGTTGATAAGGGCACTAGGCATCATGATGTATAAATTAATGGATGGAGAATGAAAAAAAAAAGTGTGGTTCCCCCTTTATTATTACAGAGCAAATTTGCTTTGATTAAGTATCCTTGATGTTTGAGATGGATAGAGTGGCAAGTATGAATGTAATGATGAAAAACTCGCAATATAAATTATGATAATGTGAATTTTCAAAACCCTTAGATCATCTATATTTATCAGACAATGTGATGGATTTGTCATTACTCAGTTTAAAGAAAAGTTTGTGCTTTTTTTTCCAGTTGCATAAAAGAATTGTGTCAAGTCACGTGCAACTGTTGCCGACTGCCTATTACGGTAAATTGTTTTACACGACGATACGAGATAACAATTATAATAATAGTAAGAAGAAGCAGTATACACCTATGTCAAGTCATCTTCATCCAAATCTCCTCCAGCCCCCAGTGCAGAACCACCGCCTAAGGAGTCTTTTATCTTCGTCAACAAGTTGACTGACCAGTTGTCTAATCTTTTGAATTGATCAAACTCAGCAGCTGACTTACCAATAGCATCTGGATCTCTATCTTTAACACCTTCCAAGAGCTGACTTAAAAACCGGTATTCTTTTGTATTAAGAAACGAACGATCCCAGCTGACAAACAAGTCCAATTTGTTAACACCACCTGCATAGTCAGATGCTGCCAATCTGCATAATACCAGCTTGAAAAAATAATCTTTGACCGACCATTTGGAAACGGGGTTGATTACCGATTTTTCAGCAATGGATTCATATGTCTGGGCAGCTTCCACGTATTGTCCCAATTCAGCTTTCAAATCAGCACTTCTTAAAAAACACTTGTTCGATAAACTTTCTGCATAATCGGCTAAATACCAATCACCTGCTTGGTCAAATGCCTTAATTGCATTATCCTTTTCATTTAATTGTAAATACAATTCTGCTAAATCAAATTGATTATTAGCAGCCGATCTGAACCGGCCCTTCAATATAAGATATTCAACGGCTCTACTCAAACATCTGGCTGCATCAGCGGGACTCACCGTCTTGTAAGCTTTATAGGCGTCTACCAATGAAGTGCCAGCATAGTCTGTGGATTCAGCCTTTAAATAATATTCAGCAGCTTTTTCATACAATTTACCAGCTTGTGACAGGTTTTTTTGAAATTTGTACTGATTAGCTGCCTCTGCATACAATTCAGCAGCTTCTTCAAAACGATATGAAGATGAACCTCCAAATATTGAGAAAAGTCCTGTAGAAGGTTTAGCCTTCTTGTCAGCCTGGATTTGATATTATGTTAGTATATAAAGGTTTCAACCATAAGATTGTCAATAAAATTTTTGCATGCATAATATCAACAATAAAGCTATAGAGTCTCAACTTACTTCAGCGATGAGTTGTAATGGATCCATTATGTGTGAATGATTGTGTTGCAATGATGATGATGATGATGTTTTCTTTATGTCAGAAGAAAAACAACATTTTTTTGATAAAGCGGATTAAAAGAATACACTACTTTTTTCTAGCATGATGCCTTTTACTATTAATATACAACATACAATTCAATTCATACCAGATAACATTATACGCCATTGATCATGCATTCCCTGTTGATTCTCAAATGGAGATCATTCTTCCTCGTCCTCTTTCTTCCCTTAACCCATAACATCATATTTCTTCGAGGTGGTGAAGAAGGTTCTTAATATTTTGATTCACTTCCTCATAATTATCTGCCTCTTTGTCAATACCACTGAAATGATCTCCTATCGATGTTTCAATATGATCTATCAATTCATGGGACTCATTCAATAAAGTTCGAAGATTCCCCACTTGTGATTCATTTTCCTCTTGCAACGAACGGAGTTGCAATTCGTATTCTTTGATCTTCAGCTCTTTAACAACTGCCAATTTCCCATTTATGATATCTTCTGGAGTCAATTTATCTGGGAATATCTTGGATTTAGTGTCCTTGTTGAATTTCAACATCTCTGCTTCATATATCAAATTATCTAGTTGGGTCAATTTCAGCTCCAAATCTCTTTCTTTATATATCAATTCAAACTCTTTCTTGGACTCGTTTCTCCAAAACTCATAAATCTGTTTCTGAGACAGCTCTAAATACTTCCTCCCGGTGAATGTCTTTGCAATGTTGGGGTAACAAGACTCAAGTTTTTCCACTGTCAATGTTTTGGAAGCTTCATCAAGGGCCTTCTCCACCACATCTTTGAATTTCTGGAATCGTATCTCTTCTAGTATCGGCTCTGTAACCTTTTGTCTTTTCAGAGGCATATCTTGTTTGTCCTTTGTTCTTTGTTCTTTGTTGTTGTTGATTGTACTGATGATATAGAAATGTAAACAAAAACAGAGCGAAAGAAGAAAATAATTTTTTTCTTTTCACAAAGAGAGAAATCTGACCATTGAATAGAGAAGTACAAGAACAAGATGTGTGGAATATTATTCCATTACACCAAGCATGAGGTACCGTCTCACGAAACAGATTACAACAACTTGAATATTGATAGCTTCTTGTCGGATTATCTAGATGAGCAAACAACAAAACTTGCGTTACCAAGTGCAACATCCAATCCGACTGATGTCTTTGACTCGTTGGTTCCTAAAATTCTCTCTAGAGGGAGTGATTTCGCCAAATATCAAAAGTACAACGAACACATGGAGTTATTCTCCTCTGTCTTATCCTTGAGATCTCCTTTCACTGAACAACCGATAGAAGACGAATCATATATACTACAGTTCAATGGGGAGTTGTACAACGAGGAGATAGACGGTGATGACCATGCAAATGATACCGCTTTTATTTTCCAAAAATTGCAAAAATCTGGTAATGTGATACAGACTATTGGCTTACTACAAGGGGAGTTTGCATACACTATTTTGGATAGAAAAAGTCATAAGATTTACTTTGGTAAGGATATTTTGGGTAAAAAATCCTTATGTTATTCCGTTTCCAACGATGAGCTATACATATCGAGTTGTTTCCCCAGTACAGAAGTTAAACAAAATTTCACAGAGTGCTTGAATGCTAATGTATACACGTTTGATCTAGAGACTTTTTCATTAGAGGTTTTAAGTTATAAGGATAATAAATATTTGCCCATGGACTATACGGTAAATGCCATCACTTCCATAACAGATGATAGGCAACTTCTTGAAACGATGGGACAAAAACTTCAAACAGCAGTGCAATCGAGAATTAAAAACATTTTCCCCTTGCACAGTTCTGCATCCAATTTCGGTATCTTGTTCAGCGGTGGTTTGGACTGTACCTTGTTGGCTTGTCTTGCCGCGTCGCTTTCCAACGCTGGAACCAAGATAGATTTATTGAATGTCTCGTTTTACAATCCAAGAACTCAAATGAATCCTTCTGACACACCAGATAGGAAACTTTCGCTCAAGAGTTGGTACAACCTTTACAACATGTTCATTGATAGAGGAGTGGAATTTCAATTGATAGAGGTGGATGTGCCATACGAGGAATATACCAAACACAGAGGTCGGGTCATAGATCTCATATACCCCAATGATACGGAAATGGATTTATCCATAGCCATTGCATTTTACTTTGCCTCAAGAGGAGTGGGGAAGAAGGTTATCTATGATAGTGCACATGGTGACACTAGCAGTTTCCAAAGAGAATCATATGAAAGTAAATGTAAAGTGTTGCTCAGTGGGCTTGGTGCAGATGAACTTTTTGGAGGTTATACAAGACACGAAAGGATATTCACATATATTGCCAATGATAAAATGAGAGAGCTCAAGGGTTTATCGCCAAAGGAAATTAATCACGATTTGAGTCAATTATACAAAGATTTAAGAGATGAGTTACAACAGGATCTTTCCAATTTACATGTCAGGAATTTATCAAGAGATGACAAATTGATCTCTTCTTGGTCAAAAGAGTTGAGATATCCCTTCTTGGATACGAATTTCATTTATTTCGTCACCAGAGACGTACCGCTCATGTCTAAATTGAATTATGATGATGAAACTGGACAAATCACAAGAAAATTATTGTTAAGGAAATTGGCCAACACCTTAAACATGGATTGGGTCGCTGATGAACCAAAGAGAGCCATACAATTCGGTGCCAAGAGTGCAAAGATGGAGTCTGGTACGGGTAAGATGAAAGGGACCGACAGATTGACAGTCGGGCACGTGTAAATAGCAAATTTTTTTCTCTCTCTTTAAACTTTTGACTTTTTCTTCGATCATCAGAAAACAATTGGTATTCCGTATTATTATACGTTATTCTAATCAATCACTCTCGTACCATAATCAGTCTAGTGCTTCAAAACTGGTAGTACCAATATTATCTATAACTAACTAAATTATGTCTGACAGTGAACAAGAGTATGATCCTGCTGCTTCTACAGATGCAGTACCAAGTTTACAACAAGAAAATGAAAATGAAATAAACTCTTCTATTTCCCCAGAAGCCGAACCAAAAGAAATCGAACCAAGCTCTTCTTCTAATCAACCTGAGCAGCCATCAGCTGTTGAAGATCATCAATCTGATAAAAGTGATGCTGAAAGCGAATATAATCCAGAAGTTCCTGAAACTGAGCCACCTAAGGCCGCCCAACAAGAAGAAGAAGAGAAAAAACAAGAAGTTGAAGACGATAATAATGATGAAGATGAAGATGATTATGACCCGGAAGCATTACTCTCCGACAAAGAATCAACTGCTCCTCGTACTCTGGAAGAGGCAGCAGCTCCTGCTTCTGTGGAACCACAATCAGCTTCGCCAACTCCACAAAGTCAAGAAGTTCATACAGAATCTGCACCACCACAACCTATTCCTGAAAATGATGCTCCACTCAGTAAAAATGAGAAGATACAACAATTTAACTCGATCATTACTCACTTCATGTCTACTCCTTACTTGAACGATCCTACTTTCCAGAGTTTGACTCCTGATCAAAAAAGTATGGTTGTTCTTGCTGATTACAACAAGGCAAAGGGTACTAATATCAAGACTCCAATCAATTTCCATGCCACCACTTCATTCAATAAACTGTATTTGAAAAGAAATGAAACTGCTTTCCCTATGGTTCCTGTGAATCCATTTTGTAAAAGGCCTGATATCACTGCTCCAAACTCTTATGATTTTCAACAAAGTTATAATGATTTTATAACTGAAGAAGCCAAATGGCTGAGAACTGGTAGAGTTGAAACTTTGCCAAGTGGCTCCAGATTGTTTATTGGTAATTTACCTGTAAACACAATCACTAAAGAGGATTGTTATAAGTTGTTTAGACCATATGGAGAAATCGTTCAAATCAGTATAAAACCTGGTTATGGGTTTATTCAATTTGCCACTGCTGAAGGTTGTAATGATGCTTTGGAAGGTGAGACTAACGTTCCATTGCATGGTAAAATGCTTCAATTAGAAATTTCAAAGACTCAAATTAGACAAGCTCAGGAGTATCAAGAAAAGCAAAGAAGAAAGCAAGGACAAAATGATCGTGATGGTCCTTCCACTCATGACAATGGTCCTTATTCAAGAAGAGGCAGATCCAGATCTCCATCTCCATCAAGAGATTCTTATAAGAGAAGATCACCTCAACAGAGTAGAGCTTCAATTGCTGATGATAATAATACCTCAGAATGTCATATCTTTCAATCAAACGATACTTCTCCAATGTTTGTTAGAAAATTACTCAAGGTGCTTAGAAAGGAAGGAATCAGTTTTAAGATTGAACAAAATGTTTCTGATGTTGAAAGTGCTGGTAACGATGCTGCTTATGCTGGTGCAATGGCTGTTGTCGTTATCAATTCTGATGATTTAAATGTTAAAACTTTTGAAAAAACCGCAGATGGTGGAATCAAGTTTGATGAATACACCAATATTTCAGTTGAAGAAGCTGATAGTATATTATCAGCCTCTAAGGCTAAAAGAGGAGGTCCTTCACATGGTGGACATTCCCAATCTTCTGGAAATTTTGATCAAAAAGATTTCTATAATAAGAATAGCCATAATAATAACAGAGGTGGTAACTCACGTTCAAGAGGTAAAGATTCTAGAGGTGACAGAGGTAGAGGTAATGGAAGAGGTAGAGGTGGTTTTGAATCTGGTCACGGTGGTTATCACAATAATAACAATAATCAATACGGTGGTAACAATTATCCAAATTATCAACCTCCAGTTCCACAACATCAACAAGTTCCTCCACAGCAATCTGCTCCTGCTATGGACCCTACAGCTATCATTGCTCAATTGCAAAACTATGATCCAAATACCATTCAACAAGTGTTATCTTTATTAGGTAATCAGCAACAACAGCAACAGCTGCCACAACAATCACCACCAATGCCACAACAACATTATGGAGGATATCAGCCTCCACTGCCTCTGCCACCGCAGCAATATGGTGGTTATAATGGTATTCCACCTCAACAACAGTATTATCAACAGCCACCTCCTCCTCCTCAGCAGCAGCAACAACAGCAATACTATCAACAGCCACCGCAGCCACCATCTCAACCACAACCACCTCAACAACAACAACAGGGTGGTTCCAGTGGATCCTCTTTATTGGAAGCATTGGCAAGATTGAAAAAGAACAGTTAAGTAATTCTCTAACCTATGAAATTCACTAAAAAAATACGTTTTTGTAATTGTATAAATATTATTGTAATAAAAGACTCGATGTTCAGGAACATTGCAAACTATTCAACAAAAGTAGCGTCCCTTTTGGGTTTGTAATGAAAGTTGTTACAATGTACAAGATAAGATAAGCGAATTGTTGTTGTATCTGGAAAGAAGAAGAAGAAGAAGAAGAAGAACCTCTTGAGAGATGAATGTCAACTACAAAACAAGTGATTTGGATCAATATTGCATATGACTTTTGAAGTTGACAGAGGCTTTCATTTTGGGTCAAGAAGTCAGTAAGATATTTTTTCAGCTTTTCAACGGATTTGTAGTGAGATCTTGCGAGACAACAAATGTGTTATCGATAGATTTTAGATGAGTATTGATCTTCCAGTCTATTATTGAGAGAAGATGGTGTATTAACACATTTGTCGTTAAAATTCTTATCTCTAGAGACTCCTCGAGCGTGAAAAAAGATCTTTGTTTTCTTTACAAGTTTTCTGTTTTTTTTCCTGGAGATGAGTGTGTAAAATTTCTTTAACTCCTTCTTTGTCTTATTCGAATTCTTCATCGCTTTCAAAAGACATGACAGAGTCAGACGAGGTTATTGACGGAACGAGCATAAAGAGCTTGACAATCAATGAGACAGCTTCTACAACGGTTGCCAAAGCTGCTTCAAATGGGGCTAAAAAATCCAAAAAGAAGAAGAAAGGTGCAATGAATCCAGCAGAGTTAACTCCCGAATATTTAGCTGAACAAAGAGCTTTGAAGCAGGCACTGAAAGAACTGAAATTGAAAGAACTGATTCTGCAAGGAATAGATCCTACACAGTTGGATACACCGCCCGATTTACGGTTTATCAAAAGAGAATTCTTAACCATACCTCATGAAAATTCAAATGATGACGAAACAAATTTATTCAAGATAGATATCATGACTTATAATTTATTGGCACAGGCACTTATTCGTAGAAAGCTTTTCCCAACCAATGGTAATGCATTGAAATGGTTCAAGAGATCACAAGTGCTACTCAGTGAAATAAAGCATTACAATTCTGATGTCTTGTGTTTCCAAGAAGTTGATTACATTCAATTCAACAGTTTTTGGAAATCGGAATTGTTCAAGCTAGGTTATGAGAGCAAATATTATAGAGATGGTGATAAAAATCATGGGATTTGTATCTTTTGGAAGTTGGCAAAATTCAAATGTATTGACGTTTCCATGATCATGTATGATAACGAATCAACTGGAGATATTAAACCGCCAACTTTAACAAGAAATGTGGCATTGATTGTAGCATTGGAATTCACAAATAATGTCTTGAAAAATTATCCAAGTTCTTCAAAGAAAGGTTGCATAGTGGGAACGACGCATATGTTTTGGCACCCGTTTGGAACATTTGCAAGAACATTGCAAACTTATATTTTGTTGAGTAAATTCAAAGAATTTTCCCACAGAGTGAATGTATTGAACAAATCAAAAGAATCAGATTGGTTCAAGTTCATTGCTGGGGATTTTAATTCACAACCATATGATTCTCCTTATTTGTCTATAGTGAGGAAACCTGTATATTACGACAATAGAGCTGAAAAGGTATTAGCTGTTTCCACATCATTTCAATACTCTCATTTGAGAGGTACTGGAGTGGAAGAGGGGAAAGAAGAGAACATTGAGCTCGTTGGTGAAAATCAACCTAAATCACCAACTCCTGAAGAAGATTATGAGGTGACTAAAGATCAAAGACAACTAATGGATCAAATACTGGAATTGCATAATTCCTTAGATAGAAGAGCTATATCCTTATATTCCGTTGGTTATCATCTCTCGCATCCTGAGAATACCGATAATGATAGAAACGAGCCTATTTTCAGTAATTGGGCTCACACATGGAGAGGTTTATTAGATTATATATTTGTTGTCAAAGAATGGAATTCATCACAAAATTGTCAAAAAATTGATGATTTAAAAAATTTTGAAATTGAAAATAACATGAAATTGATATCATTGTTGAAAATGCCCATGCCTGAAGATATGGGTGAAGAACCTAGTGGACAGCCAAGGGAAGGGATGTATGGTAGTGATCATTTGTGTATGATAGCTAGAGTTGGATTAAAATTGTAGAGACTTTTTATATTTTTCTTGCACTATGCAAAAATTTCGTAATCAGCTCGTATTGTAACAACTGAATATAAGTACATTTATACACAATGTTCAAAGTTTTACTTGATCTTGAAGACGATGTAGAAAAAAATTCGGTTCAAACAGATCACCGTAAACTGTTTTGAAAATTTTCAAAATGGAAGCTGACAATTGTTGAAGCAAAATATCAACTGTTAAAGCAAAATAATCTTCTATCTGAACGTCGTTAGGAGCACTTCATTGTAAGATTTTTTCAATTGGAGTATATCGTATTTGTTTTTACTTTGATTTTATGATATGGAGACCAGCATAATGAGTCTTCGAACTGTTGAGGTTAAACCAATCAGTTCAATTTCAAGCTATTTCGATGTGTAAAATAATTCAATATAAATCAAATTTATCAACAATAGTGTTTTGATTACAATACAAAACTTATATATTTTATATAAAAAAATTCAATTCAGATGTTGTTTCAAATAAACCAATGAGAGATAGATTCAAAAGTGATAAATACAACAACGGCCTTCGCAATTGAAAGAGAAAGAAGTAGAAGAAAAAAACTTTCATTAAACAATCTATATACATGATTTCATTAAAATACGTGATGAGGATTTTTCAAAACTTCAATCATCTCAATAGCACCTTCTGGATTATGTTTATTGTAAACGAACAAACCTTGCAAGGATGCAGTACTTACGTCCTGGATGTTCAATTGTTTGAATCTTTGCATGAATAACGCACATTTTTCATCATCATCTGGATAGAACTTCTTGAAAAGATTCTCCACTTGATAATCACTAGCGTTATCGATTTGCACTTTATAATCGACCCTTCCTGGTCTTAACAAGGCAGGATCCAATTTCTCAGGATGATTTGTAGTCATGAATGTTAAAATCTCCTCTGCAGAGGTGACACCGTCTAATGCGTTTAACAATCCGCTAAATGTTAATTTCGAAGTATAACCTTGATCATTACTCTGTTGTCTTTGATTGAACGCTGCGTCAATGTCTTCTAATAACAATATACTCCTTCCTGGGATGTGGTTCATGATGTAATTCAATCGATCATCTGTCAAATTTGCCTCGGATAAATTCAAGAGACAAATATCATAATCTAATTCACCAGCCAATGCTTGAATGAAACTGGTTTTACCACTACCAGGGGGACCATATAATAAATAACCTCTTCTATATGGAATACCTCTTTCATGATACCAATCACCATTTTTCAAAAAACTCTTGACATCACCTAATATATTTTCCTTTATACCTTTATCAAGTACCACCGAATCTATAAGTCTCTTTTTTCTTGGCAGACCAAATGGTAACCAATCTTTATTCCAAGGCGTGTATATAACCGTTTTACCAATTGTTGCCTTCAATGCCAATTTTTTGGAATCGTTCAACATCTCTCTGAACAAATTACGATCCCTATATAATGTTGTTAACGTGACAGTTTCAAAAGGAGCACCACTATGCATATCTAATAATTTCCCCGATCTTTCCCTTTGTACAAACATATATGCACCTTTATATTTCAACAAATGATTACCTGGACCAGGAACCAATGAAAAGTCAGTTTCAACACTCCCATTCTTTCTCTGTGCATAATTGGTCTCGACAGCCAAATGTCTTGAAACTCGTCCCTCATGTTGTGACATCCATTCAAGGAACCAACCATAAGATCTATCCTTTGATGATATTTCCAAATCAACTAACAATTGACGATATGCAAAGCCGGCACCTCTAGTCACGGTGGATTTAAGTATAGCCAATGCACCACCTAGTACCATTAAACCTCCACCGGCTGCAAAATATGGATTATTTGTCACAGCTTGATTGAAAAAACTCTTTGATACACCAGATACGCTCCCATCACTTTCCTTGAGTATCTTCTCCATGTCGATCTTAGGTGGTCCCGGAGGTGCATGTGAGATCTGAGTATCTGGCATCTCTTGTGAGTTTGCTAGCACTGGGTCCATGATTGATGATCTTCTTGCCTGTTGTGTAAATTTGTATCATCTTTAAATTTTTCACTTTTGACTCGCTTCCCAATTGAGAATTGAGTGATTTGGTACACTACTATTTTTTCCCGCTGGGAAAAGTAGTTCATACAATACACAATAATATATCACTGCTGGGCTGGGCTCTGCTGGCTAGAAGAATTAAACACTGTTGTATATATAATCGTTGCATATTTGTGCAACTACAATCGTGTTTGTGTCTTAGTTGCTGTACAAACACGAGAAAGTGAATGACAATATATACATACACGTGTTCTATAAACATAGATACATAAATATAGAAATAGTAGTAGCAACGAAATTGCTAACGGTTATCTCCAACTTTCGCAGAGTTTCAACGCGCCTTTTCTTATTCTTATTCTCATGCTTCTGCTTCTGCCTCCACTTCTATACAATTCATCTAGGTTGTAACGGCGCTAGGCATAAGTTTGAAGCATCATAACGGAAAAAATTCTTCTCATGCCGCCCCTCTCTGAAATTCTCTCTCTTTTTCTTTTTTCGTGTTGAAAGACAACAAGAGAGACATGTATGAGAGAGCACCGAGAGAGTGTGTGTTTAATTAATTAATGATTCGCTTGTTTGATGAAAAAAACATGGGGGACTTTTCAAGAAAATGTCAAATGTCCATATATATTGCCAGTTTAGTAATAAGGTAAATACAGACTTGCTGTTGAGTGATCGTCAGTGGTGGGTGATTGACTGATTGACATTTATTATATAGAGTGGAAGATCTAGAGCTTTTGCGCAGCGGTGAAATTCTGAATTGTGCGCGACTTTTCAAGGGCGGTGGGGCTTAGTAGTAGTAGTGCATAGTTTGCATGAAGGGGTTTGGATTGGGAGGGAATTAAAGTTAGAGTTGCACTCGCCCTGTTTCATGTGTTAACATCACACTTACTGTCTCTGTCTCTCTGTCCGATAGTATACCAATATAATCAGTACCTATACTATACTATGCTATAGCATACTATGTCTACGTAGATACGTAGACATGTGTAGCGCTCCCCTGAATTTGAGTCTTGTCTTTGCAAGATTCGCGCAGCGTCTTGTCTTTGTCTTGTTACATAATACATTACCCGAGTTACCACCGCCAGTGGTGCATATTACGAAAAATTCGTGCATTAAATTTCCCTCCCTCGATGATGATTCGGGAAACCAAGAACATAAACACATAAACAAATAAGTAAACAATAAATCAACAAACGTAAACAAATGCAAGAGAACTAAAACCAAGAAGAAGAAGAAATTTTTATAATATACACTTGGTAAGTTTTGAAATTTTGAACTTTTGATATTGATCTCTTTCAAAATTTGTTAAATATTATCATCATAGCATTCATTCATTCATTCACTAGCATATAGGGTAGACTGAGTATATTCAATTAAACTCTGGATCTGTACCCGATACCATCACACTAAACTCATTCACTCAACCATCAAGCAATCATCATTAGACAAATATTTGCTATACCATTCATTCACTCATTTTTTTTTTTTTCATTATTATACTATTCACATTCATAATTTATAGATTGCATTATTAAAATAAAACTCAATATGAAGCATACAGCTTTGATACTACTGATTGCATTTTCATCATTTTCCAAACCGGCTTTAGCTGATAGTTTCACATATAAAGGTTGTTATGAAGCTTCCGCTATCAAATCAAGTTTACAATATAATAATCAATACACTTTCCAATCTTCATCATACTGTGAGAATAAATGTTCAGGAAGTAAGATAGCAGCTTTGATCAATGGTAACAAGTGTTATTGTGGTGATACTCTGATAACTTCAGATTCAACAGATGATAGTAAATGTAATACCGAATGTACCGGGTATGGTTATGAGAATTGTGGAGGTGATGGTGATTATTTTTCAGTTTATGAAAACAGTGATGATGTGGAAGATGATTCTGAATCTTCAAGTGATGGTCAATCTTCAACTTCAACATCTTCAAGTTCGTCGTCATCGTCGCCATCATCTTCTTCAAAAACATCATCAACAACAACAACGTCAAGTTCGAGTTCCATTACTAGTTCGAGTTCTACTTCTAGTTCCAGTTCTAGCTCAAGTTCTAGCCCAAGTTCTAGCACCCCATCATCGTCATCGACATCAACGCCGTCCTCATCTTCAACCGAGACCCCATCATCATCATCATCAATTGCTATTTCATCATCATCTAAGGCATCATCAACCACGGTGCACAGTACAACACATTCTTCCAAATCTTCCTCCTCATCATCATCATCAGAATCAGCTTCTGTTAATATAATAACAATAACGCAATCAAATTCGCTGACTGTGATTACACAAACTGCATCGGCATCAGCTGCAGCGGCATTAAACGCTGCTCAAAACAGATCGAATTCCTCATTGAGTAAAGGATCAATTGCTGGAATTGTTATCGGTGTTCTTGCCGGTGTACTGTTGGTAGCGGGATTGATATTTTTCTGTATTTACAAATTACGTAAACGTAATGAAGAAGCCGAGGCAAATAAATCAGATGAAATGATTCAAAATTATGTTCAATCCAATGCAATGAATTTGAAGCAAAAATCTTCAAATTCAACATTATCAGATTTCATCGATGATGAAAAACATATAAATAATGATGGATTCGTATTCATGTCAAATGAAGAAAGAATAGCATTTGAAAAAGGTAAGAGGAGGTTCAGTGATGGTTCATTACCCGATGCAAGAGATAACAGTGGTACTGGGTTAAGGGTTACCAATCCAGATTTGTAAATATACACATCTAATTATATAAAACCGTTATTGAAATTTCGTATATAAATATATATATATATATATAAACTTAAAAGACCAACAAGAAAGAAATACCATATAACTCACTGACAAAGCCCGTCACAGCTACCTGGTTGTTATACGTGATTTTGAAACGTATCATCACAACTCCCGGTAAATCACTCGTCCAGTCAGGTCTTTTCTTTTATAATTATGTACCCCATAAACACGATTTCAGCATTCATCTAACACCAACCTTGCTGTGAGTTTGACGAGAAACATTGAGAAGCTGACAACTACCAGCGTTATATCCTAGCGAGCAACGGCTAGTGGCTGATCAGGCCAATAGCCATCATTAGCTTGGGAAATGGCGCTTGGTTGTGCAGTGCAACGGTGATGCTCTCAAGGCTATCTTTGTAATAGTGAATCTCGTAAGCACAACGGTATTCTGCAATACCAAGCATAATATGGGTTCAACAAGGCACATCAAGAAGCTGACATTACACCACCAGTGTTAACACCTAGTGTCCAAGTAGTTGTTGATCACCATGAAAAGTTGTAATTTTCATTGCTTTGTGCAACGATATTCCTCTCAATTTTGTATTTGTGATGGTAAACCTTGTAATGACAACAATTAACAATGGTCTGAGTTGGAGTTGCACCATCTATATTGACATTCGACAACCAGCGGTTCTCTCTCAGAATTCATCAGCTAGTGGTTGGCCAGACCAGACCAGAAGCCATCGTCACCTAAGTGAGCGATGTAATTGTGGTCGTCTCGAACGCAATTGGAGATTTTTCCGGAAACCAAACAGGGTAAAAATTGAATAAGGACTATTCTTGGGAACTCCACCGGCAACTTTCTGAGCATATGATGACTGGCTGAACATACCATAAGTCATCTCCCGCTTCCAAAATAGGGGCTGAATTGCTGTCCTTTGAAATTCAGCCGTGTATTATAGAACAACACTTAGTTGGCCGATAAGTATCAAAATAAGGGTTGGACCACCGTTCAAGGACATTAAACAACCAGCGTTTTTCGTTAGTGTCCAACGACTAGTGGCTGACAAAACAACAAGCCCTCTTCGCCGCCCGAAATGGCGTTTAGGTGTCCAGTGCAAATTGAGATTCAAAATCCTCCAAGTGTTGATTCAAAACACTTTCTCATCTCCGGTACCAACAACCCTGTTTTCAAGAGAACAGGAAACACTGGGGTTTCAATACCGGCGGTATCTGATAGCTTCAATACCACCATGGGCTAGTTGAGTGCAGCTTTGATGATGGGTATAGTTGTAGTCGTGGCAGAATTTCCCATTGTTCTGAGTTTGCAAAAATTGTGGTTTCCGCCACCAACCCTGTTTTCAAGAGAATAGGAAACACTGGAAACCTAAAATTCAACCATCAGAGTTATCTTCCAACGTCCAACGAGCAATGTATGGCCAGACCAAAAGCCATCTTCAGCATAAGAAATAGCGCTATGAATGGGGAGAATTATCATATGAATAAAAAGATAAGATTTCAATTTTTTTTATTTTTTTCTAACTTTTCTTGAGATAAACCACAAACAGACCCAACTATCTATCTTGCACAATTACAAAAGTTAACCATTTATTTTACCAATTCTTAATTCATGCCACTGCATATGGTCGTTTGATAATTCATGTTACAATCGCATCTTGTAATCTGTGATGCTCAAACGTGATGACAAAATCAAAGTCTGCTTATACCAAACAATGTAGAAAATTAAAATTAATTAAGAAGAACCATTCAACACAAATAGATCAAATTGAGTGGCTTATCATTTATTAGTGTTTCAGCTGAGTGTATATATGTAACTCTCAGACTACCTTCCGTCGTGAACTATCTGTAAAATATCTTGTGATTACCTCTTGATTTACTCACCCTTATTGATAACAAACGAAGAGACGATTAATATGAATGCGGTGATTACTTATTAAGAAACTCATTACTTCTGAAAAAAGCGCTTATGAAAGAGGTGATACCATATGGAGAAAGATGGCAAAGATGGCAACTCATGATAACAGCTGAGAAAAGTTGATAAGTAATGGTTAAACCTCAATACTTAGTGCCATCAACATTACTTAGTTTAGGTTATTTTTGTTAGTAGAAGAAAAGGGCATAGGGCAAATGATAAGTGGGCAACTTGGTTCTCTTAGATAAGTGCGCATGTTTAAGGATTTGTAAGTAAAACGGAGAAGTTTTTGATATTAATGTTTTTGATAAGTTGGAGAAGAAAAATGGAGAAGTTTTATAAAACTGTCACAATTGAGAACTCAAGTCCAGAGTTATCAGTTTTAGTGGTTCCCGACATTAGTATAATTGTTCCACTTTATCACGTTTATCAACTCTGTTGAATAATTCTAATTGATTAATGTAATCTAAACTTCCACTAACAATGTTGTTGAAAACTTCATTTGTGAATTTACTCAAGACAATTTGTCTTGCTCTTGTTCTTATTTCATCTTTTTGTAAATCATTCAAATTTTCAATTTGTAAAATTGCATCATTCAATTCAATAAATAATCCTTTGTATTCAGCTTGATAATCTGGATCTTCTTCACTTTTGAAATAAAACCCACTTCTTGTTGTTTCGTTATATTCATCAGCAAGACGGTTCTCTGATGTGTCCCATGGAACAACTATATCCATCAAAGGACCAGCTGATGCATGCACAAGTGGAATTAAACCAGCAGCTAGATATTCAACGACAACAATACCAAAGTGTTCGTTCCACATTGCGTTAAGACCAACTTCTGAATGTATTAAATGTTGTAATAATTCCTCATATTTACAATTAGTGATAAATTCAATCTTGTCAATGTCAATATCCAATTCATTCACCAATGCTTTTAAGGACTCCACTTTTTGCAAATCATTATCAGATCTAATTGAACCAATTAATTTCAACTTGTATGGTTTGGAAGATTCCGTCCTTGTCAAGTATTTAGCATATTCTCTTATGATCAAATCGTGTCTTTTCTCATCTCTAAATTGAGACAATGAAACAATTGTCTTTTCCCTCTGCTTGGAATTTTCACTCAATTTCAATAACAAATCTGGAGAACAAACGGGGTAACATTTAATAATACGACCTTCTTCCAATCTCCATATATTCACCATGTGATTGAATGTCCATGTGGAATTCACCAAGGCCAAGCTAACAAATTTACCACAAATCCTATAAAGTATTAAAAATGAAAACCAATAACAATATTTAACCAATCCATATGGCGTTTTCAAATTCAATTTCCCCAACATATCTGATTGAATCACGGGGAAATGGGTATACGTGAGAATAGGGATTTTCAAGCTCAACCCAATAAGAGGATATGAAAAGGGTAATCCAACAGTATCAACCCAAACATCGGGACTAAGGTGGAATATAGCTTCAAATGCCAACACCAATGAACCAATCAGTTGCCCTAATAAAGTTAACACTGGCCAAGTCTTAGGATCAATCATCCAACGTTTGGAAAGATATATGAATATAATTCTATTAGCATTTAATTTCAAATCAAATAATCGCGACACATTTATCAATATATCCTTTGGTGTTTCCTTTTCACCATGGTATATGGCAACCAAGTTATTTTCATCTCTTGTCAATATTTGATTCACCAATTCCCACAACACCTTCTCACCACCACCTCCAGAATTGCAATATGGATGGAAAACCCCATAAATTTTCCTTCTTGTTTCGTCATCTGGTTTCTTAATCTTACAATTCGTTAAGAATTCAACTTCATTCTCCTTATCAATCTTGGCAATTCTTAAACCTTTGATTTGACTCGTTGTTGAATACAATGATGGTTGCAATGAGCCCAACACCAACCGACGCCTATACGAGCCAATCTTACTCGACGTCTTAACTTTCAATCTCGAGCTGTTCAACAGATCAACAACGTTGTCTATCCAGTTGTAAGGAGGCACTAACAAATATTTTGGAAGTACCTTTGTGATCAAGGAATAGAGAAAAAAAATCGACAAGGCAATTGCCAAGGCGATCTTGACAACCAGTGGCTGATCACTGATGTTTGAAGATAGGTTTTCTAGCAAACTGATAAACCCCATTTTGAACACAGTTGCTGTTAATGACGATGATGATCTTCCTTTACTTACTGAAGACTTTTTTTTTTCTTTATTATTTTATTTTCTTGCGCTCGCTCGCCCGAAGATTACAACATCTTTTTACAACGGATCATCATATAATAAAACGACATCAGATAAAAGAGTTTAGCATAGAAAACAATCGAAAAAGCACACACACACACACTTGCACAGAAGGAACACATAAAAGATAATGAAGAGTACAAATATTTTTCAACTAACAAACACCCACAACGAAAGTCAATAATAACAAAGAAAAGCTTTTCTAAAAAATGGAAATGAAGTAATCAAAAAAAAAAATGAAAGAATTTAGGGGAAATAACAATAATAATAATAAAAACACATAAGCATTGAGCATAAATGAATGTATGTAAAAAAAACTAAAGCAAGAAAGCGGAAGGGAAAAGATTAGTCAAAGATCTTATCCACTGAGTTTTGAGTAGCGCCATCACCATTGTCATCTAAAGAGTATCTTTTGAAAGCCTGCTTTTGATGATCATTCAACCGATCATATAAATCAGGAGGGGTGATCAAACTATCTTCAGTGGTGGCGGTTTTTTGTTGATTTTGATGACTGTCTGATATGGTACTGTAATCAACATCTGAAGAAGCAGTTGTGTTTGACACGTCATGAACATTGTTGTTATTGTTATGATGATGATTCCTTGGTGTAGAAGAGTTGAAGGCCGGGTATGTTGCCTTTGGCAAAAAAACATCTTCATTTGGGGTTTGTGATTGAACTGGGTTTGTTGAATCCAATGTGATGACCCCATTAGTATCAAGAACTTTATCAGAAGGGGACTCATATGATACAACTGGTAAATTTTTCCCCTGTTGTGGAATCGACAACATTGTTTCACCTTTTTTACTTAAAATTGATGAAGGTCTAGATGAAGAATCTACCCTACTGTTATGTTTTTGCAATGATTGCCTTTTCCTCATGTCTTCCATCAAGGACAATGATCTGGCCTTTGGAGTCGATAGCGATGTTAAACGTTTGATTTCATTATACCATTCCATCATGGTATCATATGAATCTGCACGAAACACGAGATTAGATGATCTATGAATGATACCATTTTGCTTAGCATGTAATACAAATTTGTGAGGGGATGAACCGTCTCCTTCTTTTCTTGAATGTTCTGCCACTTGGAAACTATCTAATAATATAGACTGTATTGGGACTGGTTCCCTTTTACGATCCGATGATTTAAATTCATGAAGAAAAGTTGAAGTCAAGACAAACCAATTTTTTGAAAAACTTTTCATGAATTTTGATCTCCTTTCTAAAAAGCCAGATTTGACCAGCATTGTCAATGGATTGTTTTGACCTTCATATTTGATATCACTTGTACGTCTCATCGGTAAATTTGGATCGACAAAATCTGTGTTGCTTGAAATAAAATTATCCCATTCAAAAGTAGCATCCTTCGTGATGAAACCCGAGTCCAATTTGGTGATCAAGATATCAAAAACCAATTGTGCTTCTTGTCCTAATAATTTTGCTGCAACTGTTAACAGCGCTTGAATTTCAATAACAACAACTTTTTCCAACTCCTTTCCAGAGCTTTGTAAATTCAAATACAGTTCATGCAAGAAATTTTCCTCGGTCAATTGTTTTTTAATTTGCTTATCTAATGATAATTTCAACAAATAAGGATCATGCTTATTGCTTATCTTTGTTGGATTTTTCAAACATGTTTCAATTGCCTGTTGATATATTTCTAATTCCTGTTTGGTCTGTAGTTGTTCCTTATGCACGGAATTTTTAAAATCAGATTGTAAACCTCTAATTTCTTTGATTTTAACCAATAAATCCCTTTTCAACTCTTCCAATCTTGGAATTGTAGAAGTACTCAACTCCCTCGTGATATTGGAAGCCATTTGTGCACTGGCAGTATGGAATTGAAATAATGTCGTGGGTAAATCTTGAATGGACCCATTCCCCAATGGCATAAAAAATTTTGTCAGTGCATTAACTTCCTCTTGTACAGAATTATTTGGTTGTTGGGCAAATGGTTGATACAATTCTCCATTTAAACCTTGCATATTAAAAGGGAAACTGATCAGATGTTGTAATCTCACCTGCTGTCTCACAATTTCTTCATGAACCGATGATACTTCTTTCAAATAGATTACAAGCAGTTTAGTGATGGATCTCCATGTGGAAAACCTATTTGCCAAGATATCTGTTGGATTAGATGATGTTGGTATTTGAATCGTTAAAGGATCTCGAGGATCTTTATGAATCGAGGATCTTTTATTACTGGCAATAACTGAATTTCTCACCAGATTCAAACCCGACTCTTGTGACTTGGTCGACACAAATGATTTAGTCTTTTGTTGCAATGCCTGTTGCTGTTGTAAATTTTGCAATTGTAATTGATTCTGAAGATGTTGTTGTTGCGATAATATGGACATCGTTGGATTCGTTATATTGGAATCCATCGTGTGGTTCTTTGACATCTCTCTCTAGTTCTATTCCCTAGGATCTATGAGTCCCTGTTGGTATAAGAGTGTTCGATTGGAATCCAGTGTTCTGCAAAAACACACGCTATATATAAATATATATCAAGTCACCTTTTTTTCTGTCTTTGTTAACATTTTTGATTATTGTTTTTTTTTGTAGTTTCACTTTCTCAGAGTGAGTGCTTTTTCTTTGGCATGAGATGGGAAAACCAGCCTTCTTTTGTGTGCTTTGTGGGAGAGACCCCATTTCACATTGCTTACTCTTACAAGCTCGTAGCTGTATACATATATATATATCATACATCCTTGTAAACCTATACTCTCGAGAACAACTACTACAAACAAACAGAAAACCACAAATAGACAAAAAAAGAAAAAGCTTGTAAATCACCCATTTTCAGTTACATGAATCCCTTTTTATCATCTTCCAACATCGCTTGCACCAACTCACCTAAAGGTCCAAAATCCTTCTCCTGGATTAAATGGAATTCCTTACTGAACAATACAAAATGCTTCAATGAAGTATTTAAATGGGTTTGTAATCCCAACTCGGTAATCTCATCGAAATGATGACAATATATGTGGGCATAAACTCTAAACATTCTTTTCAACATCGTCTTGACTAAAGCCAAAAATTGAGGAGGGAACGGAGCACCAGTCTTGTTTGGAAAGACGTTGTCATCATCGAAGAAATTTTGAATCCATCTCATCAAGCTCTCGACATAATCTGGGGCGCTCAATGAAATTGGTTTCTTTGTCAAGGAATCTTGCCATAGATATTCATATTCAGGAGTGGCAATCATCCTTGGACAAGTTTTCGGAGAGCAAAACTCTGTAATCGATCCATATAACATATTTATCTGGTTATAAAAATCCACAACATGAACGGCAACCCATTCATTCAAATCTTCATCCTTTGGCAATTTAACCGCTTTGGCTAACACACTACCGGATCCTAGTGTCGATTCAGCATATGATCTGATATCTCTATGTGATTGAACGTTGCCATATGACGGATCTTGAAACAGCGGTTGCTGTTGTTGCTGTTGTTGTTGAGAGTATTGCAGTTGTGGAGACTGGTTCTTCCTGTAACCTCTTGTCGTCTTTATGGTATGACTAGTTGGAGTACTTGGATTCAAATGTCTGCAATTGTTAGTATTGGAGCTACCTGGAGCACACTGAAGACACTACTTACAAGTTTTGAAAGAACGACATGGCATATAAAGCTCTTCAAGTCTGTGATGTGTAAATGAGAGTAACAAGAGTAGAGTAGAGTATTAAAAGATTTGTGTTTTTGGATTTTTTTGGCTCTGTGATTTTTTTGTTGTTTACCTTTTTCCCGCTTGAGTGTGAAGAGAAGAGTAGTTGTTGAGATATCAAATAGATAGAGAGATAGATAGATATATAGAGAGATAGAGATGGATGAACAGATCGAATCAATAACAGAGATAGACCACACTCTAGGGAGGAAGGTGAAGGATTTCGTAAGCATGCTAGATCTTTTGTATTCTGCATTATCACAAAGTACTGACTGTTTAGACTGCTGGTTTTGCTGGTGGAGTTGTCCAAGTGCTATTGGGCCAGCCGTTTGATATGGTGAAAGTTAACGTCCAAGTGGGGAATTACAAGACTCCCATGGAAGCCTTGACCAAAATCATACATAATGAAGGGTTCAGGGCCTTGTATAAAGGTACCTTGACTCCCTTAGTTTCTGTTGGTGCATGTGTCTCAGCACAATTCTACGGATTTCATGAAGCCAAGAGACAAATATTGCAATACACAGGCCAAAAGGAGATTACGATACCACAGTATTATGTTGCTGGAGCTTCTGCTGGACTTTTCAATACCCCAATCACTAATATAGAGGAACAGATAAGAATTTTATTACAAAGTCAATCCAAAATTAATAAAAAATATGACGGACCGAAAGATGCTTTCAAGAAGATTTATTCCGAGTATGGGTTGTTTCAAGGTCTCTTAAGAGGTTACAATATCACTTTGCTTAGGGAATTACAAGCTTATGGAGTTTGGTTTGCAACTTATGAACTGTTGGTTAAATACAAATGTAATTACTCAAGAATCGAGAGATCAGAGATCAAAACTTATGAAATGATGGTATTTGGAGCCTTAGCAGGAGAGCTGCTTTGGTTCTTCTCATATCCTTTGGATTTGATCAAGTCGAGATTACATAGTGACAGCTTCAAATCTCCAGTTTACAATAGGTCCATCAAGAAAGTGATCCGAACAGTGTATTTGAAAGAGGGACTCATGGGTTTTTGGAAAGGTTTGCTGCCTACAATGTTAAGAGCCATTCCTTGCAGTGCGGGAACTTTCACCACAGTTGAATGGACTTTAAGACTATTAGGATAGAATGTATATGAATCTAAATTTAATTAAACTGCTTTTTGATTGTCGATAGATAATTTTTTTTCACCGCTCTGTGTATAAAAAACATGAAGAAGGTCTATCCGATATGCAATGCTTGGTGTGGTTGACATTATATAAAATGGCTGAGATCCACATTTATGAATTAAAAACGAGTATTCAAACATTATCAAATTGACAACAGAGACAAAGATGACTGTCAATGAAGTTACCGATGCCATTTCTCTGTTATCAGTGGATGAAAAGATTATAATTATTGGAGGTGGAACTTTTGGCTTATCAACAACGCTTCACCTTTTGAGAGATGGGTACAAAGACGTGACAATTATTGACAAATATCCTGTTCCTTCAAAATTTTCAGCTGCAAATGATGTTAATAAGTTAGTTCATTCAGATTATGCAGATGATTTTTATTACCATTTAGCTTTGGAAGCCTTAGAATCTTGGAATTCAGATCCGGTCTTTAAAGATTCATTCCACGAAACTGGGATCATATATACAGGCAGTAAAGAAAGGAGCACACAGAAAGAGTTGGAGGTAAGAAAGCGGAAGTTAGAAAGATTGAATTTAACAGAAGACAAGTTACCTCTTGTGAATTCCAAAGAGGATTTCAAAAAATATCATCCTCAAGTTCAAGGTGATTTTGAGAATTGGAAGGGATATTTCCAACCGTTCGGATGCGGCTGGGGTCATGCTAAGAACTCGTTAATAAGTGCTTCAAAAGAAATTGAAAGACTTGGTGGTAAATTCATCGTTGATGGAGGTAAAAATTTCATTTTCAACGATTCGCAAGACGTTATAGGATTAGAGTTGGAAAGCGGAGAGAAAATTTACGGATCGAAATTCGTCTTGAGTGCTGGAGCTAATTCGATAAGTTTCAACATAGATTTCAAGCAACAATTGTTGGCCAAGTGTTGGACTTATGCCCATATCAAATTAACAGAAGAAGAGGCTCTGAAGTTTAAAGGAACACCGGCTATTATCAGTGCAGAGTATGGTTTCTTTTTCGAACCTGACACCAACAATGAAATCAAAGTTTGTAATGAAACTCCGGGATTTACTCATTACGTTGAACGTGGTGGTGACAGTAAGGAGTCTATTCCATATGTCAAGGAGCAAATTCCTCAACAGTCCGAAGATGAGATTAGATATTTATTGAGAGCCACGATCCCACAATTCGCTGAAAGACCATTCACATATGCAAGAATATGCTGGTGTACTGATACAGTGGATCGTAATTTTTTGATAGGGGAACATTCTCAACATAAAAATTTAATCTTAGGAACTGGTGATTCTGGACATGGATTCAAATTTATGCCAATTATAGGTAAGTATATCGCCAAAGTTGTCAAGTTTGGTTCTGATAGTTTGTCAGATGAACAGAGAAAAAGATGGAGATGGAGACCAGAAGATGCAAAGGATAGAGATGATTCAAAGTTGAGAATGGGAGGAGATCGTAAACAACAGGATTTGAATGATTTTGAACAATGGACTCATATAGGCCAAGATCTTTAGATAATGTATTTTTATCTAGATATTATTGACATACGATTGCTCTTTGTACCATTTAGATGATCACTTTCGGCCCATT
>PPKU02000039.1:0-106987 GCA_003706265.2 Nakazawaea holstii | reverse complement strand
GGGGCGGGGGAAAGGGGGAGACCGGGGGGTCGGTATTATGACATATGAGTGTCTCTATGACACATATATATATATATATATCTATATATATATGACATCATTAGTTGGTCGGCTGACATCCACATCTTATCGGTTGGTGAATTCATATGGTTGACAATATCAGTGCTTTTATCCAATGAGTTGATCCATATGCTTCAAGTGCAAATGGTTTGTCTATATATACTCATCTCAATGCATTCGACTGAAAATTGTTGTTTAGTTTGCTTAAAGCAAGGGTAGCATCAAAGTAACATATCAAAGAAAAGAGCACTACTTATCACATAATTCATGATGTTGACAAAACATTAAACAATTTGTAACCACTCTCTATCTCTTTTTGAAAGAGGCTCTTGTCATCAGTGTTGTATGCATCTCCAAAATCAATCATCCTGCAAGTCAATATTTTCCGTAATTGAAACTTTGAAGAAAATTATATTCTCAAAACTTACTGCACCGTGTACTACCCCCAATGATTGTATCAGGTTGAAGTTGCGGATTACGATGGCTTCTACTAAAACTAACTTAATATCTCTTCTTTTTTGAAAACAGGCGCTGGTTCACATTGATCGAGAGCTATGATGGGTCCGTTTATTCGAGTGATCCATGTGGCCTTCTTCGTCAACAACAACCAGTGGTTCAGTTACACAGTATTCAGAATCGGGTCTCCATTTTACTGGTGACTTTGGTAATTACCTCTATCCGTTTGTTTTATAGAATTCTGGATGATTTTGCTGAAACTCCCTTTTTCTATAAAAAGTTAACTTATGCATAATAAGGCAAACATCTAGTTGTAAAAATTCAATTCTAACTACACAGCAAGTGAATTTTAACAAAAATATTGGCTTAATAACATTTCTAAAGATATCAATTCAAGATCTAAATCTGAATCAAGTTTATTGTCAAATGTATTTTCTGTTGTTTACTACAGTTTATGAACAAACTACATTCTGATTTTTGTACCACGGGAAAAATTGAAGAGTAAAGAGAACTGTCATCCGGTTATTCTATCCAGATAACTATAGAGAGAAGTGATAGTTGAATACCTCAGGCGTATAATACCATCAAGTATCTGTGTATATAATATTGCCCCATACAAACACATTTCTGTATTTGTTTTTTTGTCTTTTAAAAGGTTTTATATAAATAAATAAAGTACTTTAAAACTAAACCACAAAGACGACAGAGAGATACAATGGAAACCATACATCATGATAGACTCTTTACAACTGTTACCAATTGATACATTATTATTGATATTGAACAAGCTATCAATCAAGGAACAGTTACAATTATCATCATTAAACAAATTTTTTTATTCGTTATCATCACAATCAGTTTTTGAGAAGGTCATTATCGTGTTCTCAAATTATAAACCGATTGACTGGAATCATTATATATACAAATTCAAAGATCACACGTTGATAAAATCCTCACCTTATAATTTAGAATTGCTTGAGACAAAGATCTCATATATTAGAAAACTGATAATATTTGATAATATAAATGGGTTGATAACAAATTGGAATCGTTCAAGTTTCCATCAATTGGCGTATAAATCCCATATACAACATTGCTTTTCAGTCAGATCGTTAAGTAAAATTAACTCCAACATCAAAACTTTGGAATTAAATTTGATCAATAGAGGTTCCATATCGTCATCAGAGACTGTTTTGAAATATTCAGGTTTGAAATTCTTACGAAGAATTGAAAATCTAATCATCTTGACGAACAATTTCAATAGATTATATCGTTTTGAGAACATCCTCACACTTTCATTACCTCAGGGTGAAAAATTACAATTGAAAAGCTTGGTGATAAAGACCTATGCTGGTATTGGTACTGATCAGGAAAATTATTATTTTGTTGGATCCACAGATTTAACACTGAACAGTTTCCGAATGTTAAATTTCAATAACATTATAGATCTTGGCAAGTTGACAAGATTGGAATTATCGATAAGGCAGGACAAATTTGAAAATAGTAGTTATTGGCATTATCATTTATTTAAATTCATATTCAGTTTTTTCAATGATTATAATACTATTAAATCATCACCGGCTAATATCAACCGTGTTAGCTCACTTTTCAGCAAGATATTAACACAAGATTTCGACATGTATGAAGAATTTCAAAGTTGGTGTCATTATCATTTCCATGAAAGTAAAGAATATAATTTGCTGTTCCATAAATTGACACATTTAGCAATCTCGATCTATTCCTCTACAGATAACACGATCCCATTGAATTTTATCCATTCCTTTGTGTTAAAGAACAAGAAAATCAGTAATCTTTCATTGTATTGTTCTTCTGATTATACAAGAAGTGATTTGTTTAGAATGTATAAACGGTCATGGTTTATAAATTTTTACAAAACTGTTATCCCACAATTGACATTTTTCGATGATCGATATTTTATCCAAAATTATTTATCAAGTAATCTGGATATGTCCGAATATTTCCAATTGAAAATAAGACAAATTTACAAAGAAGTCACTGGTATCCACATTCTAAATTTCAATTCTATTCAAGTTCTTTCAATGTTACTAGATAATTATAATCATATGAATTTGAGCAAACAATTTGTCACTTCTGTATCCGCGTTCGATACCATAGTCCCACTTGTACATGATGAATCCATTTCAAACGATTATCATTATGAAAGTTATGTCATACCATTATCCCCCTACAAGAAGAGAAGGATAATTTTGAAATTTGTACAATTGTTGAAAAACATATTGCAAAGAGAACAGGTATTTGATCCCAATGTTCTTGATGAGTCATTACAACTCTATTTAAACAACATACCATTCCAAGTGCAAGATGATGAGTTGAAATGTACCTTGTAATAACGATATGATCACATGACTAAAATGGGAAAAAATTTGTGTGTAATTTTTTCAACGAAATTTAAACGACAAAAACAAAACAACACGGACAGAGAGGCCAGACCAGAGTGACTTTTATAGTTTTATAAATATAAATATAAACGTACATAGGTACACTTACCCACTGAAAAATGCCAAGTAAGTAGTTAATTGATCATCACCGAATTCAATGGGAATGACACCCGACTAACAACACTTTTGTGAAAGTCAAATCACTTGAACCTTTTTTATTCGATAGTTATTGTGTTGGGAATTATCCCATTGATATATTGAAGAACTCGACAATTGGTATCGAGTTATCACATTATATATCAAGACTATTAACTTTCAAGAAGGAATCATTCATTGATCTGATCGGTGGATTCCCACTCACGTTGTTGAATAACATTGAGTCTGATTTGAAACAATTGAAAGAATTGAATATCAAGCCAATTTTCGTCATTGATGGATTATCCACAGTGTTAAATTTTGAGTTTAAAAACACAGATGGTTTAAATTCAGCAGAGACCATTAGAACAAATAGATGGGACGCTTATAATAAAAATGTTAAAGTTGATACTTTTAGAGATTATCAAACACCATTAAGTGTTAATGTTTTCAATATTATGGAATTTCTTTCGAAAAATGATGTTGAATACTTGATTGCTCCATATCATGCATCACAGCAATTGTATTATTTATTACAGGACAAGGTTATTGATGTCATTTACGGCTCAACAGATTTATTATTGTTCCCATTACCCTTGGAGAAATTTATATTTTGTATCGAATTCCCAATCCGTGAATTTAAATTCTTGGATAAATCATACATCTTGAACAGGTTATCACTCTCTGAGAAGCAATTCCTTGAGATTTCAATGTGTTGTGGTAACAAGTATCAACCTTTCAAATTAAACATCTTACCAACGGGGCTCGATTTGACTTTCCAACAATTGTATGAATTTACAATAAATGGTGGATCAATTTACAATACAATATTACAATCACCATACCAAGATCAATTTTTCAAAGGTTTCACCATGTTGAGATTCCAACCAGTGTTAAACTCGGAAGGTAAATTAGAAATTGTCAAATTAAATAAAGATCAAAAATTACCAAATGATTTACATGACATTATTGGTCAAAAATTACCAAATGAATATTACTATTATCAATCATTAGGTATAACAGATTTCAAGATCATTGAAACCGTCTTGTATGGAACTTATTTAGAAAGACTATCGTTGGATGGTAATCCTCATAAATATTATCTTGCATTGGTTAATGACGTTGAATTAATTAACAAGATTATTAACTTATCAACAAATTTCTTGCATAGATATTATCAATTTAAAAAATACAACATAAAGATTGTTGTCTCCAAAAATGAAACTAAAACTTTGGAATGTTCAAGATTATTACAACCATTATTTTTCACAACTAGAAAATTTTTGTACAAATCTGAACTGGAGACAAAATTTGACATTAATAGTTTTTGCACAAATTTGACCAATGGTTTAAAAATCACAACACAATCAATAACTGATGATTTGAAATTATCAAACAATTCTGAATTATTGGGTAGTTCAATAGTAAGAAGTTTATTTGTATTGGAATTGATCAATTCTGATGGTAAATTGGTGAAATTTGGTGAAATCGTACCATTTATAAAATCAAGAGAATCATTATTGTTGTTAATTTTCTTTGCCAAATTTAACAAACAGTTGAAATTGAACGATATTGGAACTAACAAATTTGACGTTTTGAGTAAAATCTTGTCGATATATCATACTTCAGATTTGAAACCTGCGAATTACAATAGTAAAATTTCTCAAAACTTACTTAGATTTAACTCCATATTTGTTAAATTACAAGAACAATTCAACGAATTAATCACTGCTAATTTATTAACAATCTTATTCAACAATGATTTCAATCAAAAGGCAACTTTTACCAAACAAGACTGGCATGAAGTCGCCATTCAAAACCCATTCAACAAACAATTCAATTCAACTTTATTAGGTATATTAAGTGACTCATTCTTCACCAATTTTAAAACCGTGGATACATCAATAAACTCCTTGAGTAGTCAATTTGGTAATTTATTCATTGATCAAGGACATCCTTTCGATGTTTTGAAAACTGGTTTCAAATGGTATAGAGAGGAAGTTATGGACTTGGTGACGAGATTAAATGGGTTGGATTTACTTCCAAAAGATGTCGTTGATGGTTTTAAAGATATAGATAATTGGTTAGCTGAAAACATTGTATAGTTTAATTTTAAAAAATCTACACCGCTTAAGTTTCCCATTCACCGTTTTGCTGCAGCTGCTCAAGGTGATAATGTATTTCATCAATATCAAAATATTATATAAATACCAAATCTTTTAATTGAAAGTGCTCCTAACAAAAATTGTTTTCAAAGATTTCTTTGAGATCCTCCAAAGTTTGATGTCTGTGTTCAACTGATTGTTATAATTTTTTTGCCATTGGACTCTTGACTGTATAGATGGTTTGAAACGGTATTGTACCCACCACAATGTTTACCAAGAAATCTTTAGTCAATTACATTTACACTTTTGAACTTATGACATTAAATAAACTAACAATTTTCACAATTAAAAGTGCTCCTAACAGATAGAGATAGAGTTTTCTCAATTGTTCGGGCAACTTAATTCTGTGGTCAACTTATTTTTTTGTTGGAATTGGAGGGTATGTAGTTTGAAGTGACCACACTTAATACTTACATCTTGTACTTACCAGACTATAAAGTATCAATAATTTGTTCGTTGATTACCAAACATTGACCATCAATGTTTTTTTAGTGAAAAGAGTCTATCACTTCAAAAAGATACCAATCATTTCTGTTGCATGTTCTGTTTTAAAAGCCCAGATTGCATTCAAGCAGCTTGTAGAAGCACCAGCTATCAAAAGTTAGTTATAGTCCAGTGGATAGTCTCAAGACACTAATCCTACTTAAGCAAACAAGTTCTTACCCTTTTGTAATCTCATTAGAAGGGGTGTTGTAACGATAACTCAGGTCAAAAGCTGAACAAGTTTTGCTCTGCGCTACAAATTTTTTATCTTTTTAAAATTTCTTCATAATCAATTTTACAACGACAACAACTAGAACAACAACAATCACAAGATGTCATCACCATCAGTTCTGTCGTCTGAAGACCCATCAGCTCAAGAACTGCAAATACAAGCCACTGAGTTATATCGTAAAGCGTTAACTTTCAACGTGATAGGTAAATATGATCCAAAAATCAAACATTTAATCACACATACATATCATTCGACAATCTTTAAATACGACTCCAAGCTGGAAACTTGGAACAAATTGGAGATCGAAGGAGTGTTATCATTGTATTCCCGTGATGTGGAATTACCAGACACACCTGTTCCAAAGGCACAAATAATATCAGAGGAATTGTACACTTTTGGACTCATAATTTTGAACAGGTTGAATTTGGAAAATTTTAGTCTTGGTTTGATAGGTAATTCTAAAACTGAAGGTGGTAATGGGTTGAAATTAGAGTTACGTGATGGGTTGGTGATTATCAAAAACTTGGCAGATGAGACTTATGGTGTTTGGATTCATGATGAAAAGATAAGAGACGATTTTTATAAAAGTGTAAAGTATATTATTGATAATTGAAAAAAATTGTATATTATAGATTAAGAAGAATTTTTGTAAAACATGATTGAAGTGAAAATATAAATTGTATATGTGACAAAGGATATATATATATGTTAATTTAAAGGAAGAGCAATGTGGGGGAAACGTTACTGAGGGAATCCTCCCATCATACTGAAATTCATATCCATAATATTACTAGGTGCCTGTTGTTGTTGTTGTTGTTGTTGTTGCGGTATATGTTGTTGTTGTTGTAGTTGTTGTGAAGAATCTTGTTGATCATTATTAGCATTTTTGTTCTTCTTTTTATATGTACCTCTCTTCTTCTTCGTCGGAGGTTCTCCTGACTCTGGAGTTGAAACGACACTATCATTCAAATTAAGACCAGCCAGCAGCAGCAGCAGCAGCAGCGCCAGTTGTTGTTTCTTTGTCGGTTGCTTTCTCGGTCTCTTTGTCAGTGGTTTTTTCTTATCATTACCATTGAGATTAGTCAGTGATGGAGATGATTGATTCAGCAGACCCGCATTGGAATTGGCACGTCCACCGTTCAAGGCGTTTGACATTTGCACCTTCTGTTGTTGTTGGATCATCCGCTGTTGTTGTATCATCACCCTTTGTTGAGGCGTTATTCCCAACATGTTAGATATTGAACCTAGGCCATTACCATTTTGTCCATTCCCATTGGAAAATTCCCCAGAAACTTTGTTTTGTAAACTTGTTGCAATACCTGCCAGCTTCATTCTTTCCAATTTGCGTCTGTAATTTTCGATAAATCTCAATCTGACAAATTGTGATGATTGACTACTTGATGATTCATTCATCAAATTGACAGAATTATTACTACTCCTATAATTTTCACTGAACAAACTCATCATTTGTTCATATTCACTTTGATTATGATGCGATGTCACGGAATCTTCATGTAATGGTTTGAATTGATACATCTCATCATTGACACGATGTTGATGGACAATAACATCCTTTTCAGGAATATATTTACTGGACTCTATCTCGGGCCTCAAATAGTCATTACAATTGTAAGGATTCAATGGAACTGACAAGTCGACATTTCTCTTGGTCAATGTCAATATTTCCAGCTCCAACAATAATGAAGATTGATCACTCAATCTCAATTGCAGTGAATCCGTTTGATATAATAAATCAGCATATATCGATATCTGGGATGGTTTCAAAACGGTTCTATAACTCTTTGGTTGTTGTGTTACTTTATCCTCACCCTCTGTCTTGACAATTTTTTCAACCAAGTTACGATGATCAATCACATTCAATATTATACAACCTTCATATAATTGTATGCCAGCATCTTTAATGACTTCAACCAATGAGTCAGGAATTTCCTCACGCAAGATATATCGCAAGAATTCCTTCCCCAACGGTGATGACTTGGGAATTATACCATCTTGTTGACCAAATCTGAAATGATTATCATATATATGAAACTCTAAAGATGGAGGTAAACTGGCATATTTCTTCAGTAAATCTTCAGTTGTCTCAGCAAACTTGTAACCTTTCAACTTCTGAAACAATATCTGATGTCTCTGTCTTTGTAATTGCTGTTGCGTTGGTTGTCTTTGTTGTTGTTGTGGCAGTTGTTGAGGATGAGTTGGTGATTGTTGCAGTTGTTGTTGAGGTTGAGGTTGAGGTTGTTGGGATTGATGTTGTTGATGTTGATGTTGTTGATGTTGCTGTTGTTGTGGCAGCTGCTGTACCCTGTTGTTCACAGCTCCCGTCCCATTCACCTGGTTCACAGGTATTCCTTGATTCATGTCGATGCCTTCAGAGTTGAGAAGTTGAAAGGTGATGAGAGTTTCGAGTCTTATTTTTTATTTCAAGTTCTGTTTTTTTTTTTTTTTCAATCTCTTTTATGTTTTTTTCGGTTTGGTGTTGGATAGTTGTAATAGTAGACACTCTTCAGCTGTTGGGCACAGAGGGAGGCATACGATGAAATGGATCTTCTTCTTGATCTTAGTGGTGAGAATATTCAATGCGTTATCTATCAGGACTTTCTTCCAACTGGATGAGTATTATCAAGCCTTAGAGCCTCTGTATTACTTGGTATTTGGTAATGGAGTCTTGACTTGGGAATGGGAACATCAATTACGTAGTTTTATCCACCCATTGATATTCAGTGTCGTTTACAAAGTTTGTGATATCTTGCAATTGCAAGATGCATGGGTGAGACTGTTGCCAAAAGTATTACAACTGATCTTGTCATCCATTGGCGAGTACCATATTTATTTATTACTGTTGAAATTGACGCATCAGTACAAGATCGCCTTGATAACGATTTTCTTAAGTCTTACATCACCATTCAATTGGTATTTCATCACGAGGACTTTCTCAAATAATCTTGAGATGATTCTCACAGTTGTTGCTTTGAACTATTTCCCCATAAGACATAATAGTAATTTGAATTGGAAAAGATACATCTTCAGTTTGGTGCTAGCGTTGGTTTCGTGTATAATCAGACCTACAAATGCATTTATATGGATTTGCCTCGGTTTGGAATTATTGATCAAGTCAGATCTTCGGTTACAAATAAGTGTGGTGACTTCAGTTGTGGTGATATTGGTGATGTCGTTGAATACCCTTGTGGATTTCATTTTCTATGAAAAATTGACTTTCCCCATATGGAATTTCTTACAGTTCAATGTATTGAGTGAGTTATCAAGTTTTTATGGAATCAATTCTCTATCTTTTTACCTCTTGCAAGGTGTCCCCGTGATTATGACAACTTTTCTACCATTCATGTTATTAGGGGTATATCAAGTTTACAAATCAAGGAATCTGATATTGAAAAAATTCTTACTTCTTTGCATTGCCAATGTTGGCTTGTTCTCCCTTGTTGCACATAAGGAATTCAGATTCATTTATCCAATGATGCCATTTTTCATGATCTTTAGTAGCTTTGGATACATCGAGATGTCGAAATTTTTCCAAAGAAGGAATTGGAATTTGATAATCTCAATAATTTTAATCATTAATTTCATCATTTCGTATTATATGGTGCGTATCCATGAGAGTGGAGTGATCACCGTTGTTGATTATTTGAAAACAGAATTAACACCAGGCTGTTCAGTTGGATTCCTCACTCCATGTCATTCGACACCTTTACAATCATATTTCAACTGTGATCCAAATATCGAAATTTGGTCATTGTCATGTGAACCACCTTTAGAACAACAAGAGTTGTCAAGTTATCAAGACGAGTCAGATATCTTTTACGAAAATCCAGTGGTTTTTTTACAAGATTTACAAAGACAATGGCCTGATTATATAGTCATCTTTGATGCATTACCTCAAAGTACAAAGGATTACTTGAAAAATGTTCAGAATTATCGAGAAATTAAGAGAATCTTCAATTCAAGGGCACATTGGGATAGTCGAAGAAATGGAGATGTCATTGTATTAAGTCATACTTGAATGTTGCAAAAAATAAAATTTATATATCCCATTTGCTTCCACCATTATCAGTAGTTGTTGATGTTGTCTGTATGGTGTTTTCTCTCTCTATGAAGTGATTGTTTAAAATTTGTAAACTATCATGACGAATTTCATGAAACGTCTCTAACGACATCAATTGTGGTCTTTTCTGCAACATTGATTCGATATTGGTATATATCCTTCTAGCCAAGACAAAATCTTTCAAACTCATATACGAATCGAATAAACCAATCAATGAATTGAAATCTCCTAATTCGACACCTAATTTGAACCATTCAATCAGTTTCTCAACGTTGTTGAAAACGCTCATCTCTAAGAATCCCAAATTGGGGAAGCTCTCGACCAATCCTTGAGACGCTGACATTTCGAAATAGTATCTTGACAATTTCGGATCATCTTCATAGATCACACCGAGGTGGAAATATGAATATGATAATTTATCAAGTGTTGTTAATTTTATTGCCCTTTGGAAATAGAATTCCAGCTTGTTCAAATCCTTCTCCTTGAACAAAATCATCCCCAAGCTTTGATAAACCTCTGCCAGTAACATTGTATCATTTTCCAGTTGTAAAAAATCTTGATAATATCGTAATGCATCAGGTATATTCTTTGCCTGATATGATAAATCGGCGATTAGTTTCAAAGATAATGGATGCTTCTTCGACAAGAGTTCCTTGATCAAACTTTTAGCATGGTTTATATCTTCCTGTGTGTTTATATCTGGATTTTTCAAACATTCAAACAGCAATATCGAAACGGCATTGTTGTCTCCTAAATCGGCACTGTATTCGATTAATTCATTTTCCAATCTTAGTAAATTCTTATTTATCGTATGAGTCTTTGTTCGTATCTCTTTCAAGACATTACGGAACAACATCAAGTCTCGTCCTTTGATATTATTAGGTACAGGGATCAAATCGTTGGTGTCCATGTTGTCATAAATCTTTGTGATCGTTGGTACGTATTTCCTATAATTAAGTCTTGCATCGTAATCGAATAACATTTTTTGTAAAGTTCTCTTGGAAGGTAGCACCTCTGATAATGGAGGTCTCTTTATCTTGACTGTGCTGGTGGTGGTGGTGTAACACCTCACAAGACGTAACATACTTGATTGTCTCTTATTTCTCTGTGTGTGATTTATTTTTTTAATCAATTCTGTTTTTTGCGATGGGTGAAAAAGTTATATTATCGAGATATACATAGATACATACAAACATCTTAACTAACAAACCAGTTGTTAAACCTTCTCACCTGTTGATTATTCAACTTGTAAACTTTTTTTTCAAAATTATCAAATTTCAAAAGGATATCATCATTAGTGGAACTATTAATATTATAACTCAAATCATTAATCTCAATACTTCGCTCTATCAACAACTTGTTCAAAATCTCACTCAACTCTGTATCCTTGAAGATATTACACCACTTGATCCCTATCAAAATCATATACGATTGGATATTGTGTAAATCTAAAACCAAACTGTTTGTCTTTATAGCATTCATAACTTTTGCATTGAAGAATTCAGGCACGATTAACTCAATGAATGTATCTTCTTCATCTTCACCACCACCAACCTGACTTTGATCTTGTTCAGTTTGAATCGAGATCTGCGCAAGGATTATCGCTAACCATATCGGGAGTTCGAATTTCGTGTTCTTCTTCAATGGTTTCAAAGGTTGGTTTATAAGGTATCCCAAGTTTGGAATTGTGATGTTGCATTTACATGGAACTTTCTAAACATTAGGGAAGTTTCGTTAGTGGATCTGTTCACAAAAATGAAAGGGGGGTTGGTGCATATACTTACTACACCTTCGGCTAATATGTCATCAATATCATAATAACTCATATTTTTATATCTATTAAAAGTGGTACTGATTGTTATTCTTATTATTATTGTTATTATTATTTTTTATACCGAGAGCGCGTCAATTTTTTTGTGTGTTTCTTAAAATTGCAAAGTGAATAGATAAATACTACAACATAATCATCATCTAATGTTTGTTCTAAATAAATACAAAATGAGATAAAATAAACAGTCATTTGGAAGAATTGTAAAGGAAGTGAAAGGATAAAGTTCATAAAAAATAAAATAAGATAAAGATGAAAACATTTGGTGGAAAGTGAATATAACAATAATAATAATAATAATAATGGTAATAAACACAAGCAAAGCACAAGATATAACAATAAAGCAACAAGATATAAACAAAACTGTATGTATGTATGTATGTGTGAGTGCAAGAATTTGAAAAAGCAAAGCCAAACCATTCGCCAATGAACTGAACTGAAATCAACAAAAAAATTAAACAAACAACTCCAACGACATTATGATTGAGATAATAATGCAGTTATAAAGAATAATAAAACAATGAAATAGGTACATTTTTTCTTCTCCCCATGCTATTTAATTTCATTCAGAAATTTCGTCATCAGTTTTTTCATTTGTCATAACGATATCATCTTCATCGACATCGGTTTCAGTCTTATTATCTTCTTCTTCTTCTTCTTCTTTTGCCTCTTCAACTTCTTCTTTCCCTTCTTGCTGTTGATGATGATGATGAATATTAGTTTCTGTATTGGAAGATAAAGGTTTTTCAAGCGTCACCAGCCTTGTAGGAGAAGTATGAGCCGAGGGGTAATTAATGGTGGCATTTGATTTGATTGGAGATGACAATTTCATCAATGACATTGCCGCAGTCTTTTCAGGGTCAGTTTCATGTTTTATAGATTGTCTTGGAGATAATGCAGTTATCAATGCAACGTTAGCATTGGCATGTGAACTTCTATGATGTCTTGATGATGCAAAATCATCTAATCTTACCCTATTGGTGTTGGCAAAAGTACTTGTTGAATTGGAATGTGGCGATTGTAAATTGAGTGATCTTGGTCTTGGTCTTATAATTTCTCTTGGTGGTGATGAAACCATCATTGAAGGTTTTAAAGGACTCTTTTCCAATTCGGCTAATGGTTTTTCTGTCCAACCATGTTGAACTTTTAAAAAAGCATAATTCAACCTTGATTTCAAATTATTACTCAACTCTTTTATTTCTGTATCTGATTTCTTCACTCTATATGAATTCTTCATTGGTGATGTTGCATTTTGATCATTGAAAACAGTTGTTGATGATGATTTCTTTGGAGAAAGTTGAACCAATTTCACTTTATTATCATCATTATTCAACAATTTATACAACTCCAACGAACTTCTCTTTGTCTGTCTTGAAGTCTTTTCATCAATCATCTCATCATCATCAATTTCATCATCGTCATAATCATCATCAAAATGTCCATGACTTGACCTACGTATCTTATGATCTGGAGTCTTTAACAAATTATAAATATCTGTAGATCTTCTCTTAACAGATCTTGGAGTCTTTGTCGGGGATTGTAATGGGGTGTTGTCAAATCCATTATTCAAATTTTGATGATCCGGTGTCTTTGGAACCAACATGGGCAGCAGTCTATCTATACTCAATCTTCTACCTTGTATTTTAAAACTCGATTGTTGTTGATGTGGCATATTTGAAGATGGTGGTGGTGGTGATTGAGAACTTCTATAATTAGTATCATGTGGTGGTGTGGAAGGAGGTGTTGGTTTATTTATTATGGTCTGTTGTTGTTGTGGTTGTTGTTGTTGTTGTGGTTGTTGAGACACGGTGGATGTTGGAACTTTGAAAGTAGGTGAGGGAATTTTGGAATGGGGTTGGTCCACATTTGTAGTGGATGCGGTATCTGCGGTTATATACCCGCTATTATTTTTATCAGAGGACATCAAAACAGAGTCCTATAATTATATGTATCTATTATTATTATTACTATTATTATTATTATTTCTGTATTTTGTTTTTAGTTTTTAGTTTTTTGTTTGCAAATTTAATTTTTTCCTTTGCAAATGAACAGAGAGACAAGGAGACTTTTGCCTCTGTTGTTGTTGTTGTGGCAATGTCTGGAGGTGTGTGTATAGAAGAGTTATCTGTGCAATCTATTGATATGAATCAACAGTGATGGGATATAGTGGTGTATGATAGATATCTCTATATCACTGTGTCTATATATATGAGTGAATAATATTAAGATGGCGGCGGCGGCGGCGGCTGTTGCTGCTGCTGTTTGTTTACGTTGCAGTGTTGTGGTGTCTGTGTACACGACTATATTGTATAAATAGTAATTTACATCAACAACACCAGACTTTCTATACAACCATATACATATCATTTCTTAAGCACTTTCTCTATCTCGTCTTCTTCAGCAACGCTTAACTTTATACCATCGTCATCATCTTCATCGTCGTCCTTGTCTTCATCATCTTCATCCTCATCTTCATCTTCTTCTTCTTTATTACTCTTTTGTTTGTAAGCAACATCTCCTTCTTCTTCATCTTCATCGTCATCTTCATCTTCTTCATCATCATTGAACCCCAAATCATGAGCTTTCAAGCAAACCATCTTGACAATCTCATTCCAATCCATCATACCCCCCATTCCAATATCACCATAACTACCAACAATTTTTTCTGTTGGTTTCAAAATTTCAATCCATTTCATTTCATCTTTAATCACTTTCAAATGACGCTTTGTTACAGGAGAATTATATGCATAACTAACCATCGATGGAGCAACCAATATTGGATATTGTGTATTCCAAGCTCTAACAACATTTGTCAACAAGTTATCACATAACCCCAAGGCAATCTTTGAAAGTGTATTGGATGTAAGTGGAGCAATAACCAAGATATCAGCCCAACGGCGTAATTCAATATGTAATACAGGATCGGATCTTCCACCCCATGTAGTCCATTCATCTTTATCCCTCCATATTTGTACCGAAGTTGGGAACTCTCCACGGCTAACAAAATGTTCAGCTGCAGATGTAATGATAATTTGAATCGATATCTTTTCCGGTCCATAAATTTCCTCCAATTTATTTATAATTAATCTTGTCTTCTTTGTAGAAACTGTTCCACATATACCAAACAAGACATGTAATTTGTTATCATCTGTTAACAATCTAGTTGCCAAAGTTTGTTGAGTAACAACTGGATTTTGCCCCACAACTGGAGCTGATAAATTTGATGGCACCGGTTGTGCTTGTTTCCTATTAGCATCAATTTGTAACTGTTCAAGAATGTTTCTTGATTCATTGGTACTTCCTGAACCACTACGTGATCTTGAACCAGCAGTAATTGGACCATGTTTCAGTGTGTCATCGACATAGAAATGGGCATGCATAGAAGGAGCTTTATGATGTGAAAATTGTTCTTCATTTATTTGTAAATTCACTTCTGATAACAGTTCTTCAATATTATCATGATTATCAGTATTATTACTATTAATATTATTAATATAGTTTAACGCAGGTGAATCCCAATGTCTATTTCTATTCCTTGCTGTTTGTGCCAGAACTGCAGCCACTACAGCCTGAGCTGCAGCTCTTCCTCTTAATAAAGCACCTCCAGCGGGTATAGTATCCTTATGCTGTTGCTGTTGCTGCTGTTGTTGTTGTTGTTGTTGTGGAGTAGGCACAAATGAGGTTGATGGCGTATGTGATTGAGAAGTTTTCAAAGATGATTGTTGTGTCACTGATGAGGCAGAAGATATTGAACCAGGTGATTTTGGATCTTCAAAGGATAATGGCTTGTTTGAACCTGGAGAACCGGGATTGGATTGTACAAGTATCGAAGGATATTGTTGTGATTGTGGGGTGGTTGCACGTTGTTGTTGTTGCTGTTGTTGTTGTACCTTGTTAATTCCACTTGATTGTTGTTGTTGTTGTTGCTGTGGAGGAGGAGGTGGTGACAGCACTTGAGGTGAGGCAGGTTTATTCAATATAGGAGGAGGAGAAGGACATCTCAAGTTGGAAATTGCCTGTATCTTGGGATCTTCTTCATCGTGTTTGTGCATTGGATTGGATAAGATAGAAGGAGTAGGGGCAACACTATTATTGTTCTTATTATTGATATTATTATGATTAATCAACGGATCATTCTTTGTTGTGGAATTAAAAGAGATCCCACGTGTGCCTGTGGTACTGGTCTTGTCGTTCAGTGGAGAGTTAGAATCTGAATCTGTCATCTTCACCCTTGAATGTATGTATTGTATATGTATTGTATATGATATAATAATATATTATTAATATTCTCTCTCACTCTTCTTTATCTCTCTCTTGTTGTTGTTTCTCTCTTTTTGTGAGCGCAAAACAAAAAAATTTTCTATCTACGATATAAGTAGATCTAGACGTCTCAGAACGAAAAAAAAACCTCCAAAATTACTACAAATGGACGTTTTGAACCAAAACGACACCAGAATTACTGTAAATGGCTCTTTTGAGTCGTTTTTCACTAAAAATGCCCATTTTAGAACGATTATACAGCTTTATACGGGGCCCAAATCGCCTGGATTTTGACATTGGTGGTAACTTAGATGGCCAAATAACAACCCACCGAAGTTCTACGTCAATTCCATGGGTGTATGTTTCATGAATTAACTTTAAAAAAAATTTTGAAAAGACGTCTAGATGTAGAATTCCCTCTATCTATTTAGTCGTGTACTAACTACTTATGCTTACTGGAGTTGATGAACTTACTGCGACCAACTTTGACAGAGCTGTGGCCCCTCTGTACACTGTTGAAAGGGCTGATGTAATTATCAGCACTACCACCACCGATCCACTCTTCGAGCAATTTTTCATTCTGTCTTCTTTGCCATTTGTCATTTTTGATCGCCAACTGATACTCTTTTTGATCTTCATTCAACAATACAACCTCTTGTCTCCTTGTCGGATTATGTTGATATCCGGCATTACCAAACTTCTTGGCACTGTTCTTGGACAATGGTGATGCCAATGAATACTTGTCACCTCGCCTATGCCATTCGAAATTCTTCTTCAAATGTGGTGTTATCTCACCAGTTTTGGAATCGATACTAACTGCACATCTCAACAATGTAGCACCACCACAATACGAACAGAAATGTTTTGGTGTAGCATCCTTGGACAATGGAGTCAAACGGAAACATGCATGACATCTCAACATGTAATTTCTAACCCTTTTAATCCTCTTTCCGGACATGGCGTTCATCAAATTTAATCCCATTTGTAATGAAACATTTTGACATGCAAAATCCCCAGTAGCTAAAGCCACTTTGATTATAGTTGTGGAGCCGGTATTAATGTCTGATATTTGTTCATTGGTATCTTTTAACATCTCCTCGTGTAAATTCTCAGGTGTTATCCATTCTCCATCATCATCTTCTTCGTTATAATCTTCCTCGATTGATTCCTTTGCAGATGAAGATTCTAATGCAACTTTGTTCTCATCTTCCTCCATAGCAGCTTCTCTCTTGGCTCTTTGCTTCTTCCCACCTCTTCTACGTGGTTTCTTCGTCCCTACTTCAGTCTTTTCTTCAACTTCCTCTTCTTTTCCTTTATTTGGTAAAACCCACTCATCATCAATTACAGGGTTTTTTCCCCCTGAATTTTGAGAATTTCCCACTTCTTCCTGTTCATTCACCACCACCACCAGCGGTTTTTCAACTTTGCTCTTTTCATTATTTTCAACATTTTTCTTTTTGAACTCCTTCTTCTCTCCAGGGTATTTTCTCAATCTCCAATCACCATTATTCTCTTCACATTCCACTTCATAAGCCAAGGCAATGATATGAATATCGTTCAACGACAACACACCGTAATCACCGGTCAACTTGGCAAATTCACTGACCCTCTTGATGGAGGCCAGCTTAGGTTGTCTGATCTTCAATGAGTCTCCCCATAAGAGTAATTGTGATTTGGCAAATTCATCTTTTAACTCATTATGAACTCCTGGAGTGGTGTAGAAGTTATTGGCATAAGTTTGCAATGAGGATGAAGTTTGAGTGATCAAAGGTCCAGCATCCAACACTAACGTGTTGACTTTTTTCACTTCAGTGCTAGTGTGTTGATCTGCAGTAGACATGTTGTTGATAGTATTATACAAAGTGCTCTTCTTCTTCCTCTGTATAAGAAAACTTTTCTCTTCTCTAAAAAAAATAAAAAAATTAAAAATTTTTATCTTTAACAATTCGCTAACACACAAGAGATGTGCATCCTCTTTTACAATGTGATAGATATATACCTTACTATATATATACAGATATATAAGTGTTAGTTGGTTTGATATAAAAACTATGTGTGTTTTTATAAGGTATATGTTGTTAGCCATCGAAAATCAAGTTGGGCTTCGACCACCTTGGTGATGACTATCTTAAGCGATGAGCTAGCTCCCTTATTTTCATGATTAGATTTTCTTAATAAAAGGAAATCAAAATATATGTCTTGATGCACTAAAGCTGATTTCTAATTTCAAGATTAAAGCGACCCAGATAGCCTCTGAATATAAATGGGGATTTCAAGTCGTCGTAATTAATAAAACCTATATTGGTCAAATGTCAAGTAGAAGTGTTGTAATTACTGGAAAGAGATGTTTCCTTTACTTTGATTAAAATACAAATCTCAATGTCTTTCTTTCTCTCTGAAATTCCAGAAACCTATCATCGAAAAAGACGATGACACGACCTTGTGTCTTTACAAACTTGCTCTGTATTTTAAGATTCCTGATCTGTTTCCAGTTTTATGTTTCAGTTTCTGTTTTTTGGTTCTGGAAAAATCACAAAAAAATCAATTTTGTAACAGAAAACAGTTTCATAAAGTACACTTCCAGATAAGAAGACATCACGATAATAATAACAACAATTATGGCAATTGAAATCTCAGTCAGAAGGGGACAGGAACTGTTAGATGGTGATGCATTTGATGTTGCCATCTCAGAGTTCAGTGCTGCTTTGAAAGAATCTCCAAAATCATTTAAAGCATTGATTGGAAGAAGTACTGCTTATCAACGTTTGAAAAAATTTGATGATTCATTAAGAGATTTGCTAATGGCTTTAAAAGTATCTAAAGAGAGAAACTCAAGAGAAAACATCAGGTTGACTTATTTGAGATTGGCAATTGTTTATTTCAATAGGAAGGAATTTGGTAAATCATTAAAAGCAGTTAATCTTGCTCAAAAATTCGATTCTAATGATCCAAGTCTTGGTATTTGGCTTTCCAAGATCACAAAGAAGGCTACACAGGAGAATATTTTAGAAGAAGAGATCGATGAACTTGATGAATCAATTGAAAAGACAAGTGATGTCAAGACAACAACAACAACAACAACAACAACAACCCCGGATTTGAAAGAGAAGAAGCCATTACAAACACCTCTCCCATTGGAATCAAAAACTCCTAAAATGTCATATTATCAATCCGATGACAAGTTGACAATTGATTTTTTTTACAAAAACGTCAGTGATCCCAAAATCGATTTCAAATCAACTTCTATGAATGTCGAATTTAAAACACTGACTGGTTCAGATGTCATCTACGATTATAAATTATTTGCTCCTATTATCCCTGAAGAATGCTCTTTCAAGATCATGTCTACGAAAGTGGAAGTCATATTACGGAAGAAACAGCCTGGTAAGTGGAGCTCATTAGAAGGAACAGGTGAAGATGTGATAACACCTGACACCACTATCAACACCACGACGGGTGCTCCACCATCATCTTCTTCTTCTTCATTACAATATCCAACTTCATCCAAGAGTAAGACCGATTGGGCAAATTTCAAAATCACCGATGATGACGATGACGAAGAGGATGCTTCCAATGCAGATGAAAATGCATTTTTCCAAAAATTATACGCCGATGCTGATGATGATACCAAGAGGGCTATGATGAAAAGTTTTGTCGAAAGTAATGGAACTGCCTTGTCGACAAATTGGGACGATACAAAGGAAAAAAAATGGGGTGTTACTCCGCCTGATGGTGTAGAGGCAAAGAAGTGGTGATTTTACGATTTTGCTTATTATTATTGACAGTTTTTTTATTATTCACAAACATTCACATAATATACTCAATACATTAACGTGATAACAATAATAAAAATTTTAAAAAGACCTCAAATTACTATTCAACTATACTCATACAATGTGTCCGTACCTATTCCTTTCTTTATTTTCCTTATTAACATCCTCTCCATCATCAATATCACTCATATCACTACTTGACAATTGAATTGGACTCTTGACCCCAACTGAAGTTGTTGCATTATAATTCAATGCTCCATATTTCAAACTGGGCAACATATTAGCCTTGTTCAACGATGGTTGTGCCAAGGGAATTCCAATGCTTCTTATTGGAGACCTCAACCCACTCACTTTCTTATATGGTGGTTCGTTGCTACTATTGTTGTCAATTTGAGAAATGACAGCTCTAGATGGCGATAATGCTCGTTTCCTTTCTGGCGAGGAATATAATGGTGATATGATTTGTGATGTTGGAGTAATTGGTTTCCTCTTGCTATTCAAATCATTGATCTGCGTCACCGATGCCTTGTTCAATCTCAATGAAGAACCAGTACCCGTTGTCAATCCTCTACGTACTGGGGTCTCATCAATCGTTGTAAATGGTCTTCTAGTGACTGATTTTGATTGGATGAATGAGGGAGATGGAGCCGATGCTGGACGGCGAATCGTGGTGGATGGAGCAGATTTATTACTAACGGATAACGATCTTTGCTTTTGCTGCTGTTGCAGTTGTTGTCTTCTCTTTGTAGATGGCTTTGTATTCAATTGAGTTTCAGTCTCCACCAAGAAATCATAGTATATTCTTCCTTCAATGAGCAATGGCTTATTATGCAATTTTTCAAACTCCAGTAAGGCTTCTTTCAAACTTTGAATGGTTTGAGGTATCAGTTTTGATAATTTTGATCTCGTTTTTTCCTCCTCTTTTAAAATTCTAAATGAATTTCTTTGTAGTAATCTTGATGAATCTTTACAATTTTCTTCTAATTGCTCTTTTTCAGCTAATAACTCTTCAAATTCATTGATCAAGTTTAAAAGTGGTTTCAATTCTTCAATTTCCAAGGACAATTTATCAAAATATTCATTATGCTTATCCAAGAATTCTTCAGTGAAATCACTTTCCTCGTCATCATAAAATAAGGGAAATTGCCTATGTCTCTCCTCAGTGGGGTACATCAAAAAGTCCCAACTCTGACTTATTTTGTTACGACTCTCCTCAATAAAAGATGCAATGTTTTTCAATTTCAAATCATTCAACCTTTCCATTTCCACTTGGAAATTTTGCAAACTTTCAAGTTTCAAATTGTTATTTTCATTCAAAAAATTATTAATATATGGGGTATCTTGGTTCAATCTAAACCACAATTGTTGACAATGGGTTCTCAAATCTGAAAGTTTTGCTTCACGTTCTTGTTTTTGATTCGATAAAGAAGTTTGCAATTGTTGTAATTCTTCCAAATTTTTCATCTTCAAACCAATGTTGTGATGCACTAAATCGATCAAATTATCCAATTCTATTTGATCTCCAGCTTGCAACTCATTCAAGTAAAGAACTCTACTGTTTTTATCTTGAATAAACAAATCATTGTATAAACTCTCAATTTTTTGTGACGTTTGTATCAAATTCTGAATTCTCTTCTTTAATTCAGTTTTCAACTGTGACATTTCATCATCTATATCAGTGAATAGCGTGTGAGAAATTTCCTTATAGACTGAGTTGTTTATGATGTGATCCACTTGCTCAAAGTCAAAAACCTGTTCGTTATTATAAATGCTTGCCTCCTCTGCTGTTGGTAACCGAGACAAAATATGTGAGTTTTTCAAATTGTAATCATCTATTTTATTATAATAATCGTAAAATTTCAATGTCTTATTGCTGAAATCAATGACTTTATTTGTGAATCTTGGGTGTAATTGATTGAAAACTTTCATCAATTTTTCTTTCAATTCCAAAAGATTGGTTGATGTTGGATTCAACTCTAATAATATGGTGCTTATTTCATTATTACTTATGCTATGTTGAAACCTGGAATTAAACTTGTTTATGGTTTCCTTTATCGAATCATCTATGATATAATCATATTTAAACCTCTTTGTCAATATGTTATCAATTTCCAAAATGTTGTTCATTATCGTCATTATTTCCAAATTCAAACTCTGCTTTGTGAAATCAGCCTGCTGAATCAAATCACTCAACCTTCCCATCAAGTAAGACTCACTCTTGATCAATTCATCTTCCGAAAGTCCTATTTCTTGATAAGTTTCCTGTAAGAGCCTCAATGATTCGTTGATTCTAGAAAGAATATCAGCATTTGATTCCAAATTTGGTTTGAACTCCGTTGTTGACTTGGTCATTATCGGTAACGTTATATTTCTCTTAGATAAAAAGGAATTTGAATGTTTCTTTGTGACCACCAAGGGCGTTATTGGTTCTTGTCTTTCCAGTTTTGGAGAAGTTGTTGCATCATTATTCAATATTGGGGTTATTGTCTTGTCAATGGTTTTATTACTTGAACTTGTGGAGTTGAAGTCATTGGAGCAATTCGGCGTTGACTGTTGTGGTTGTGTAAGTTCGTTGCTGTCATTTCCTATATTACTGCTGTTGGATGTCAAACTTTGGATGGTTGATATCGACTTCATAAGCAGCTCAAGCTGTTCCAGAGACAAATGGGACAAGTTAAGCTCTGCCATTATGTTATCAAAATTTTCAATATACTCAGTGTATCAGTGAACCGATATACTGCACAAAAGAAGCAGTTTCTTCTTAATCTACCTGTCGAACGCTAATAGTCTACACTGATGAGTCCTTTCCATCATCTCTTCTTTTAAGAAAAAAAAAGTCACAAATGTAAATAAAAAAACATTACCATAATCATATTACCCTTTTGGGGAAAAGGTAAATAAAGGGGCTCAAATTAGGTTTACATGCACGCAAATAAAAACACTATTCACAGCAGCAGATATTGACAATCTGATGGACGACTATGTTTTATAGAGGATAGCTCTGGTTTCTTTGAATGATCTTTAATCCTGGGCTAGTCTCAAAAAGTATTCTCAAAACAAACCTTTTAAGCAATTATGAATCATATTTATATATAATTTATATTAACAAAAAATCAAGTTTATAATTTATTATCTATATAAATGTTCAGGTACTGCTAGAAATCTAACATTACTATTAAATCAATGGGCACGCTTGTATTGAGCAGCTTGATGAAGTCTAACACCCAATTCATCTCCCCATTGCCAGACTAATCCTGGATTTTTCAAAAAGTTTCTGGCAACAAGCACAAGATCAGCTTTACCATCTTTAATCAAATTGTTTGCAAACTCTGCATGTTTCAAACCTCCCACAGTGGAAACTAACAGTCTATCTCCAACGTGTTTTTTCAATTCTGCTGTTAAGTTGACATGGAATCCTTCTGCTGCACCTCTGGCTTCCTGCTTATAGTTATTACCACCGGAGGAAACGTCAATAAGATCGATACCCCTTGGTATGATAAGATCTGCCAATTTCTTGGTATCTTCAATGGTCCATGCTTCTGGATCAGAAGGGGTGTTTTCATCAGCAGACACTCTGACGAACAAAGGCATATCTTTTGGAATTATTGAGCGAATCTCGTCAATGACTTCAAGTAAAAATCTTGCTCTATTTTCAAAAGATCCACCGTATTCATCTGTTCTCTTGTTTGAAGAAGATGATAAAAATTCATTGACTAAGTAACCATGGGCTGCATGAATTTCAATGAAATCAAATTTGGCAATTTCAACAGATCTCTTTGCAGCTTCCCCATACTTCTTGATAATATCATGGATCAGTGATTTACTCAATTCCTTTGGAGTATAATACAATTCGGAATTGAAACTAGTTGGGGAAGGTCCGTAAACTTCTTCTGGCCATCCTTTTTCTTCTGGTGTTGCACCTCTCATAACTGGGAAGATTAAAGCAAGTGTACTACTTTTCCTACCACTGTGACCCAATTGTATACCCATGATTTCACCCTGTGAATGAGCAAACTCTACAATTGGTTTCCAAGCCTCAGCCAACTCATCGCTCCAGATACCAGCATCTTCTGGTGATGCTCTGCCTTCAGGAACAATAGCTGAAGCTTCGGCAAAAATCAATCCAGGTCCTCTCGTAGCAAAAGATGAGTAATGTTGAAAATGCCATGGTGTGACCTTACCATTATCAGCAGAGTATTGTACCATTGGGGATACACCAATTCTGTTTTGCAAAGTCAACCCTCTTATTTTGAGAGGAGTGAACAAAGGTGGGATCTCCTTTCCATTTGGCTGTGGGTCAACAGGGGTACCAGCACGAATCTCTTGTTTCGGAGTGTAAAAAGAGACGTTCTCGGCTGGTACGTTGAGTGTTTTTGGATAAGTGTTGATTTTCGACATTTGAATAACTATAGAATTCAATGATGATGATAAAACACAGAACTTGTACTCTTAGACAAATTGCGATCTTTTTATATGATTCCCCAAATATTCGAATTACTAATGAAACTATTCACCATCCATCAAAGGAAAAAAAAAATTTGTAATCAGAAAAGTAGTTTACAAATAAACACACACACTTTGTAACGTCCGACAGCCCGCGTTGATTCTTGGAGCCGACCCGTTAGCTTTATGAGCATTGAACTTTTGAATGGCTGACTTATCAGTCGCTATAACAATTCGTGAACTGTGTGGATCGATAATATGGAGTCTCTTCTTCGGATGTGATGTGAGCTCGATTTATTACATATTGTACATAAAAATAAATTGGTGCTTCCACTTCTCAAACAATAACAGATTTTTATCCGCTTGTGAACTTTTGAAGAGGCTTGGATATACTCTTTAGCAATAACACTCTCGATAGCAAGTGCTCCTCATGATCAATCAAACTTACACTGAGTTAGCTGCTTTGCAAAATTATGTAAATATGTATCTATATCGGGAGATACAGCTTTAAAGGTTATATCTCAGTTTGATAGAATTCTATTATATTCTAACACAGACTAATGACGTAGCTAGACAAGTTCTGCGAAAGAGGACGCGATTCATTGAGTTGACACTGCAGTCAACTGTCTCTCTGCCATCAAAGTGTCAAAACAAAAAGCATCGCCGACATCGGTGAACTTCAGTCGTGCGCGCGCGTACCTAGTTCGGGCTTTGAAATCCCCTTATTGACACGGGACTCCTGCTGCCTGACTAATGGCAGACAGACGCTTGTCTGGTGGAAAATTATTCCTGAATCTGATAAAAGAAAAGGAAAGATAAAAAATTTTGAGATTACATTTGTCATATTCGTTTCTTGATCAACTTGATTTCATATCCATATAGGTATAGAACTATATATTATCAAATAACAAGTTATCACTAAGAGTCACGATGGTTACAAGCATATTGCTACTATTACATCCAACGATAGTAACTGAACCTTCGAAGGTTGAGTCTATCAAATCGCAATTACAATCTCAATACAACACAAGTCAAATCAGACAAAATATAATAGATAAATTCACTTTGGATCAAGATGATTTGGTGCCTGAACTGTTCGACTTGATATATTATTTACTGCCTGTTGAACTGTATTTGAAGCAGATTCCTGTACCAACTTTAGTTGCAATTTTCAAATCGTTAGCAATCAATGGTGAGTTCAAAGGATGTCTTCCAAAGCCAAGTCAAGTCGATGCCATAATGAATGGGTTCTTGATAGAAGATGGTAAATGGACCAAGGCAGAGCCAAAGACTGAAACGGTTTCGCTTTTGAAAAGAAAGTCTCAAACAAATACGCCGGTATCTTCCACGGCAACTGTGTTGCCAACTTTTAACAGAGCCACTCTGTTACCAAAATTTAAGAAGCTGCCATCCCTGGAAGCTCTGTCATTTAAGAAACTCTCATCTCCTACTTTGACGGATACTTCAGATGCTGATGAGTACGACTCGGATTCATCAATTAAACTGAAGGAATCCAAATTGACATACTTTGATGATGACGAAGATGAGTTGTTGGATGAAAATGAGCTTTTGATTGAAAATGCTGATAACTATTCCTATTTATCCAAGCCAGTGATTGTTCCAATGAGATGTGAAGTGACAAATGGTAAGAAGAGAAGAAAGGCTTGTAAAGATTGTACCTGTGGTTTGAAAGAGCAAGAAGAGTTGGAAGAATCTAATCAAAGGTCATTGCAGGACTCTATATTGGGCAATATGGCTCAATCAGCTACATTGGAGGCTATGAAAATTGAAGAAAGATTGAAGAAAATTCAAGAATCAAAGAAAGGTGAAGCTGTGAAGATTCAAGAACAAGATTTGAACGAGATTGACTTCACCATAGAAGGTAAAACAGGTGGTTGTAATTCATGTTCATTAGGTGATCTGTTCCGTTGTGACGGGTGTCCATTTTTAGGATTGCCTGCTTTTAAACCTGGTCAACAAGTGACCATTTTCGAAGACGATGCTTTCTGATTCGTCTCTAAAAATTTTTAATTTATTCAGGGGAGTTGCTGTTGATTTCAGTTATTTTATATATCTTATTTATTCCTTTAGTTGAATCACGTTGAAAAATACTAAAAAAAAGTTTTGCTTTATTTTGAATTGAATTGAATTGTAAATGAGAAGTAATTGAAAATGAACACAATGTATTTTTTAAAATAATTCACCTCTTGCAGAAATTTTTAGAGTTGAATCAAGAATAAAATATCATACGGGTATCTTTGATGAACTCGAAACGCGACGAATCAGAAGTTTATCCTGAGCTAAGTGAACAGGGAAATGGCAGGGGAAGAAAGCTTCAAAAGCAGACTCGAATGAAAACAAGGGGAAAAATTGTATACTATACTATATCATCACACATCAGTTTATGATTATATTTCTTTCCTCGAGTTATTTTCTTTTGCCATCTCCAATGTCATTTCATCTTTCTGTTGAATAGTCGATAATGAATCAGCTCCTTTTTGGCATTCCCAAGTTCTTAAAGGTTTGGGTCCCCACCGTTTGAACATTGTGCTTTGTTCTTTGATCCTATTGCTTTAGTATAGACTGATATATTAAGTAAGCTACACTGCAAAGCAAAGATTGAAGTTGCTTTAGTTTTTAACACCACTGACAAATCTTGAATAAAGATTTGATTTTAATTGAAGTCTATTCTTGTAGAATAGATTGCAATTAGAGCGGCTTAAAAACGACTATAGGTTAAAAAAAATGCTATTGTCCAAGTTCATCATATAAAAAGAATCTAATGATTCAATTAAAAAGGATCAATTTATTACGACGAGTGAAAGGTGTAGCGTATAAGTCAACCGGGATTTTTTAAAACTTGGAAATGATGTATAGGAAATTAAAAATTGTCATTTCTTGTTACAATTTTTTAAAATAATTTATTTCATATATAAGTGCTCATAACTTAATTTAATAAATCGTTTCTTCAAATAATCCTGTAAAAACTATCAACATGACTATCAATGCTAACGTTTCTATTTTTTTCAATCTTGCCTTGAATCTCAAATGTGTAAATGGATTTTATTGTATAAATTGAGAAAATAAGTAGTGATGTATTATACTACCCTTGAATAATTTAATGTAGTGTCTCCTCATTGGACGTGAGAAGTGATTAATATGGATAGCAAGATGTTTTCAATGCTCACAGGCTCTTGGATGCTTAAGAGGTCGTACTTCCTTTTCTACTACTACTATAACTGCTACCACTACTATTGTGTTTAATTCTCGATCGAGAGTGTATGACCTTTAAAGTTTCAGCTGTCTTCTTGAAAAGTGTAACTGAAAATATTGTCGTATTTACTGATTCTACTCCGGTGTAACAATGAAAACTCTTTATTCATTCAAAATATCTATCTGTGATTGGCCTTTGCTCTGGTAATTCAAATAACCCTTTACCTTCTTTCAATTTATATTGAACGACTTTCAACAAGTTGTAAATCACAGTCAATACTGGGGTCTCCACACCCAATTCCTTTGCAACATTCAAGAAATTCCCTAAGATGACTTCTAACTCTATTGGATTCCCCTTTTTAACATCTACCAACATGGAAGGTTCAAACCAATCACCATCATCTGAGTGGATCACATCGTTGATTACATCAGGTGGTAATTCTACTCCATCTGCCTTGGCAACTGCTATAACCTCCCTCATTGCAGGAATTGAAACTGAGTCTAATCCGCCTGCATTCTCTAATCTACCGGTATCAACTCCAGTTAATGCACAAGCAGTGTTCAATGTCGCATTATACACCAATTTCATATATCTCCTTTGCTTTGCGTTTGGAGAATAGGAACAAGTGTTGTGCTCATTGCTATAGATATCAATAAAACTTTTTGTTTTCAGCTCTTGAACTTCTGCTGATAAATTTGGATTTTCAAAATAACTGATAAAAGTCTTGTCATTTTGAGTTTGGGTGATGACTGCACCATGGTTATGAGATCCGATATGGGAAATACCTGATAAGACTACATTTTGTGGAAATTTTTCAAAAAGAGGTCTACCCAAGTCAAATCCATTTTGCATCAACAATATTGTTGTCTTTTCTGGGGTAACAACAGGCGCAATCAAATCTTCAACTTTTTGAATATCTGGAAGATTCTTAGTCGAGACAACAACAAAATCGTACTCCTTGATAGCTGCACTTTCAACGTTTGGATAAACGTGATCTGGTTTCCAATTCTTGATATGACCATAATCGACTGATTTGATTTCAAAGCCATCCTCAATCACCTTTTGATAATCTCTTCTGATAACAATTGATAAGTCTGATTTATTAACAAAGTGTATTCCATAAGCGACAATGGCTCCAACACCACCTGCTCCTATTAAAAGGACATTTGGTTTCTTTGCATCCACCATTTTTGTTAGTTGTTCAATTTGATGGATTTGAATTTTGTTATCTATTATTTTATACTGTGATTTTTTTTTGCCTTGGCTGGTGCATTTCGAGTGCATTTTCGGCAAACAAATTGATTAGGTACTACGCGACTGCTGGAAAATGTGGACGTCCATTAAAAACCGAGGACGCCACAGAAGAATGATTGAAATGGTCAATAGCAAACAGGAAGAACTTTGGAAAAGGTTGGCGGTCTTCGATGTCATAGTTTTATCAAAAAGGAGATTATCTTCTTTTTTTCGATCTGTATTGCATAACTTCGTTAATCTATATACATTGTACATTATTCCTTAAACTCCCTACGACTTTGAGTGAAGAAGAAGTTTTTATAATCTGCATTTGTCCGGTAAAATATGATACGGTCTTCACATCTTTTGAAAAAATTCATTAAAAGTATCATCAAGTCATCATTTGTGGCATCTTGTAACATTTGCAAAAATTTTTTTCTCTTCTTGAACAAATTATCATCTTGCCTGACCGTGCTTTCGTATGAAGGATCGGACATTTTTGAAATTTCACTCATCACTTCATTGGTGTCCAATACAACAGCCGCTTTTTCGTTTGAATCGACAATAGGTGGATGAAATTTTTCATCCAAGGACTCGTTATATATCAGCTCAGGAACCTCTCGAATTTTTGGAAGCAATTCAGTAGAGTCATTTTTATTCTCCATGTCACTTATCTCGAAAATTTGGTCATCATCCTTCTCTTCCACTTCAAACGGTAAAGCATTTTTGATGATTTTTTTTGGCACCGTTGTTGTTGTTGTTGTATCTTGATCAGTATTAGAACCATTTTCAATCATTTCGTCAACATATGGCATATTTTCCACCGTGCATGATTCAATAAGAGCGTCGTCGAATTCTTCTTCAAAATTGAACTCGTTACTCACTTTCATTTGATCCGAAGTCATCTCTGGTTTTTCATCTAAAAGTTTTATGTCGAAGAGGTGCATCAATTCCAAATCATTTATTATTGACTTGAGCTGTTTACTTAAATTTAGTTTAAACACATTTGCTCTGACCAAGGGGCACAAATGATCCTCAATCAATCTCCTCGAAATACTTTTCGAATTCTCTGAGTTCATTTCGTAACTTTTATAGATCAACTGAACTAAGGTTCCGTAGTTGATTTCCACATCATATTCATTTGTTAATTTATCAAACCATTTAAAAGCATTGAACGGATCATTTTTCTTCAAGTAGTACTTTATGATTAAATCGTACATGTAAGGGTTTGGCAAATATTTGAAATGAACGTTTTTGGTGAAATCTTCCAATAATTCAGCGGCACCTTCAAAACTTGTAAACCTAAACATTAATTGTCTCATGAATAATTTCAAAATTTTGTCATTCAAGTTCTCACACGAGAAGGGATGGTGCATGCAGCTTTTTTTGTCTGCCCTTTCCAATTGTTGAGCTTCAATAACAGTGTCTCTGTATTTGACATACAACTCTCTCAAGCGGGTTAGTGTCATAGTCTTGTTGAAATTCATATAACGGAAAAGCGCTATATAGACTTGTTCTAAAGACGTCATGGGAGGGTATTTCAACAGTTGTAACTGGTTGCTTATATCAGCTGTCAACGATGATGGATCAGTATTGTTGTCATATACCAACGTGGAAATGCCCAATTGATGCAACAATGGTTTGCTTTCTTTGAAAAATGCTAATGTGTATCCAACAATGACTTTCAAGTCCGTATGACTGTATTTAGATCTTTGGATGACTTTCAACATTTGATTATTTATAACTTGAACCGTGGTATGATTCAACTGTTGGCCATGCATTTGGTGTAATCTCAAAATGTAATTTGTTAACGTTGCAAAATTTTTCAAATCAGAGTCATTAACCAATCGGTTCAATATAATCATCAACATTCTGTTGGATATGGGAACACCGTTATTTTGCATGTCTTGCAATATCAACAAGGATGGTTTCAAGTTGTATTTTCCTAAAACATGAGACATTAAATGCTCATAAGCTCTTGAGACCAATAAATTTCTTGGGATTCTTGTCTGATCATCCTCTTCGATTTTTTGGAACATCAATGAAATAACCTTGGAAAAATCCGAAGTATTATTCAGTCTACTGTATATTCTCAAGACACTAGCAAACATTGAGTACGTGTAGGTCTTTTTCATCAACAAAAGTGGATCATTTTTCGGTTCATCAGTGGGTAATCTGGCATTCAAAAAAGTATAGAAATCATCTGCCCTACCATTTCTCAACTCGTAAACTAACCTCGATAGCTGAGAACCGTTTCTGATATCGCAATTGAGGTTCAAAACCAACAAAAATAATTCTTTATAATACTGTCTTGGGGTAACTTTTAAAAGTGACCTCTCCACCCTGCTACTTAATTTTATTTTATGATCAAACTGGTTGGGTGGTATTATTTTGTTCAATGTGGTGAGATACAGTATCAGACTCTCGAATTTTTCCGAGTCACTCAGTTCCCTTTTTGAAAGTAAAGACGATAAATGCTTGTTAACATTCTCTGTTAAATATGGTGATTTGATCAAACATTGGAAAATACTCAAGTTGTATGGGCTATCTTTAAAGTGATCGTGAACGAGTTCCGTCACTTTTTCATCAAACTTCTGATTGCCATACATGTCTCGCAACTTCAAGAAGGAGTCCCGTACCGCATTAGGGTCATTCAAGATTTGTCCCAAGAGTATCTCAAACTTATTGGTGGGTTCATGGTGCTGCTGCCGAAGTATCGTGCAAGAGGTGAATGGTCGTGTGTAAAGTCTCGGCACTATGGGAACATGTCTGTATCTTACTAGTAGTCTTATATTCATCTCAGTGTTGTTCTTATCATATATAAGCCATGTGGTGTTTACCCTCTATAAAAGTGAACAGTACTGTCCAATGCTCTTCTCCTTTCTCGATTCAAAACTTTTCAGTTTTTTTGATTTTTTTTTGTTAAAACATCGTGTATGGAAAATTAATCAATCTTGCCATCTTTTATTTGATGATTATATAAGGTTACAATGCGAGATACTGAATTGAATACGAGATTATACCAATTATTAAAGATTAAATTGATCAATGTTTTGCAGAAGTGTTATTAAACGGTTTCACAACAGTGCTCGCATCAGAAGGATGCATATACAACATATTCCAATGAGATGGGGTAGAGGGGACAATTACGCTTATCTGATAACTGATGATCTGACCAAAGACTCCTGGATTATAGATCCAGCTGAGCCCAATGAGTAAGTTGCAGTTGTTTCAAGTTTGTCAATAGCTTACTAACGAGAGAACAATACAACAGAGTCTTACCTGTGTTGGAGAATATGAATATCAACTTGAAGGCCATTGTCAATACCCATCATCATAATGACCATTCTGCAGGCAATAAAACGTTCGCGGAGAGATATAACGGCTTACCCATAATAGCAGGAAAGGATTCTCCTTTGGTAAGTTATGTACCAAGACACGGAGAGACAATGCAATTGGGTTCCAACATCGAAATAAAAGCCTTACATACCCCATGCCACACGCAGGATTCAATCTGCTATTTCGTAGTTGATAAAGCCACTCATGAAAAACTGGTGATCAGTGGCGATACCTTATTTACCTCTGGTTGTGGGAGATTTTTCGAAGGAACAGCACTGGAGATGGAACTTGCATTGAATGAGATCTTGGCTTCCCTACCCGATGATACAATTGTGTATCCAGGTCATGAATACACCAAGTCAAGTATTAAGTTCAGTTTAAAAGTGATGCCTACAAACAATCTGTTGCTAAAATTACTGGGTTTTATGAAATTGAACGATATAGCCACGGGGAAATTCACTATCAAGGATGAGAAATCTTTCAACCCGTTTATGAGGGTAAAGGATCCAGAAGTCATCAAATACACGAACGGCTTATCTAAATCCAGTGAAATTATTGATTTCCTCAGAACTGCTAAAAACAATTTTTAACTGTGTACATACATATGTGTATAGTCAATATTGAAATGATAATACAACTCGTCAACTTATGTTGCTGTCATTCTTCTCGTTATGTAGAAGTTACACAGTTTTGTCATGTGCAGAAGAGGCAGCCAAATTACTTTGCCGTTGGATCGATCCAAATGAGAGAGAAAAAGTTATTATTATTTTTCATCGTTTCCACATTTCTCAATCTCAGCAAGATAACGAGAGATAAACCCCAAGATGTCAGATTTATCAAGCAACGTTCCAGCTTTTACCTTAGCAAGTGGCTCCAAGATTCCTGCTATAGGATTCGGTTCAGGAACCAAATGGCAATGGGCTAAAAAGTCAAGAGATGAATCCGAGAAGGCAAACTTGCACGAAGAGCTTGTCTTAGCCGTCAAGCAAGGAATTGATAAAGGATTTAGACACATTGATACCTCAGAAGTTTATACCACCGAACCAGAGATTGCTGAAGCCGTCATTAGATCGAAGGTTCCAAGAGAGGAGTTGTTTATCACTGACAAATTCAATTCTGGACATCCAGTAATAGGAAAATGTACCGAGACACCGTACGGAGCATTAAAAAGAAGTTTGAAAAACTTGAAAACGGACTACGTTGATTTATATTTACTTCACACGCCATTTTTCTATCCTGATTTGATTGATATTTCTCTTGAAGAAGGTTGGAAATTCATGGAACAACTGCAAAAGGAAGGATTAGCCAAAAACATCGGTGTCTCAAATTTCGATGCTAAATTATTGAACAGGATCCTTGCCGTTGCAGAAATCAAACCAGCTGTCAACCAAATTGAATTCCATCCTTACTTGCCTAATCAGACTCCTGAAATTGTTGATTTTTGTAAGAAAAATGGTATCTTAGTAGAGGCATATTCTCCTTTGGCTCCGTTATTTAGAGGTCACCCAGGTCCATTAGATGAGCTTTTGCCAAAGTTAGCATCCAAGTACGAGAAATCTGAAACACAGATATTGTTGAGATGGGTTTTTCAGAATGGTGTATTACCATTGACTACCACTTCAAACGCAGATAGGTGTGTCGATGCTTTGAACGTTTTCAGCTTTGAGTTGTCCAAAGAAGATGTTGAGTTGATCAGCGAGGTTGGAAAGACTAAGTTCTTCAGAGCTTTCTTCAAAGATGAATATGGACATTACGATGAAGAATTGGTTAAAGATTATAAATTGACACAAAATTAGTATTTTTTTTTGTTTGTTTTGTTTTTGTTTTCGATTTTCTCTATAGATTTAAATACTTACAAGACTTACACCGTGAGTGACAACAACATCGGCTAAGACTTACAGATCTACATATATATAAATACACAAATGGATGGACCTTCTCAAGTTGCGACACCTTCGATGTCAAGGGTGAGGCAGCTAGTGCTAGAAAATAATCAAACTCCGAACTCACCTTCGATATCTTTTTACTCTAATATTTCTTATGATCCAGAGGAGCATCAACTAAGTTATGAAGAAGCTATACAACAAATATTGAACTTGACGAATGAATTGAAAGAATTTGAGAGGTCTTCAAAAGAGCTTGAAGATGCAATGGAGCTCGAATTGGAAGAATTGAACAAAGAGAAGGATGAGCTTTCGAAGAAACTAAGAAAGAAAGATGATGATTTGAATCAACATAAGTTGAGAATGATAAGTATGGAGAAGGAGCTATCTTCATTGATGGGTAAGAATAGTGAATTGGTGGTACGATTGGAGACAGAGTTAAACTCTAAAAATAAGACATTGATAAATGTCGAGATTCAAAACGACAATTTCGAAAATAATGAAAGGATAATAAGTAGTAAATTGCGTACACTTGAAGAAAACTACAACGAAGCCATTGAAAGAACCGTCATCCTGCAGGGAGAAATAAATGAGTTGGCTCAGATGTATAATAAGGAGAAGTTATCCAATTCGAATAAGGATAATATTATCACAGATTTGAATAATAAGATCTCGACCTTGGAATTGGAGAACGAACGATTGAAAGTCATCATTTCCAAGCCAGAAAAACTATCGAGATTCAAGACCCCTCTGATAACACTGGATTTGAAAGATGATCTGGATATACTACCTCCGTCTCTGCCATATAATTTCCCAAAATCGTCTTCGATGAAGCAAATTCATCAAATGAATGAGAAAACAAACCAGTTGTCGCAAAAGGCAGACACATTAAGGCAAAAAATTGAAGATTTGAATCAACATCAGCAGCACCATAAAAAGAAAAGCAGGCTCACGAGATTCGGGTCAAGGTCTGAGCCTAAAGCGGCATCGTCGTCATACGACAAAGAAAATAGAAATCCTACAAGGGCGGTAAGTGAAAGTGCAACACACAACTCTCGTAATAGAAAGTTACTATTTGACAGTACTAATACAGCTCTTGAAATGCTGTCTGGGAAAGAAGCCACACAGAAGAAGGGTAGTCGATTCTTTATGGCTCTCAAAAAATCCATGAGTTGAGTTTATATGGTGTCATGATGTTGATTGGGGAATTGTGCTTGAAGTTAGCTTGTTTGTATTGAAATGAATTCATATATAGTCCTATTCTATTTTAAAGCTAGCTTGTTATAAAGAATAATCTAATTGGTGTCGGATCCATACAGCCCAATTACCGAGAGATTTAATATTGTATGTCCCATAATTCTTCCATCCTCACTATCTTATCAGGACACCACGAAAGAGCGCGGTGTCCTGAGCGCGGTGTCATGATACTTGGTGTCATGATGCGTTTTTTTACTTTTTTTGGAAGAGAAAAACGACTACAAAAGTATAAAAAGTATAAACAAAATAACCTGAAATATTCGCTTCAAGAGAGAAGAACAGGGCCTTCGATTTTGCTTAGATGCCGTCTGCCATTGATCAGTTTTTAACGGCCTTGGTACTGCCCGGTGAACCAAAATATTACGCGACAAATTACATGGACACACCGTATGCTTTAAGATCACAGCGTATCATCTTGCCAGAAAAGGTGTTAAGTTCTAGCAAATTGAGAAGATATCAGTTTTTAACCACGCCGACTCTTAGTACATGTGGGATATATGTTCATCTGCCAACCTGCCTGATAATTGTTCATTGTGAGGACAATGGTTCCTTTGTGATAAGAAAGAATCAATATGAGTTACTTGACATTATTATCAGAACTCAGATAAACAAAGATAAGACTCCCTCTGTTGATGACACAGGCTTGATTGATTTGTCTTCTGATGATGCTGACAAAAGCGTTCTGAGTTTGAGTTCTGATGACGAAGACGATAACAGTGCTATAGATGTGGATTGTTTGTTGAGGGAGTTGAAAATTCTTGAAGAAGATAACAAGATTACAATCCCACTGGAATTGAAATTCGCTAAAAAAATCAAATCTAACCCTTCCCACCAATTCATTGATCAGTTTAGCACAGTATTACATTATGCTAGACCAGTTCCATTGTTGCCAATATACATTGGAATACTTGATAATAGGAGAGAAGTTATCACACCTCTTAATTATAATGAGAAATACTATAGGGCTGATATAGTACTGTACAAACACAACGTGGTGTTTTACCAAAAATTCTACACATCAATCAGCACACAAAATATTTTGGTGACACCTTTGGGTGAAAACAATGAGGCATTGCCCAAAGCTGAAGTCCTGATCGATCATCTGTTGGAAGTTGAAAGGATTCTTAGAGCCAACAACGATCACGTTCTGGCTGATAGGGATGATATTGTAACCAAAATCATGTATTTTTATCGACAGGTGTATCCAACAATGTTGGCTGACAGAAGCTCATCTGTTTCATCAACGCATTCTTTGAATATATCAACACCAAGATTGCCACAACTCAAACCATCTCCAAGAGAAACTCCAGTTAAGCAAACTCCATTGAAAGAAACTCCGATAAAAGAAACTTCACTGAATGATGAACCTCTGAAAGAAACTCCGCTGAAAGAAATTTTACTGAAAGAAGTTCCTCCGAAAGCAACCCCGCTGAAAGAAGTTCCACTGAAAGAAACTCCGTTGAAGCAGACTTCACTGACACAGACTCCACTGAAACAGACTCCACTGAGAGAGACTCCACTGAAAAAAATTCCATTGAAAGAAACTTCACTGAAAAAAGATTTACTGAAAGAAGTCCCACTGGAAGAGACTCAAATGAATGAGATGCCGAAAGGAATTTCACTGAAGGAGACTCCATTGGAACAATTCTATCTGGACTTAACTCCACTGAAGAAAAATTCTTCAAAAGAGGACCCCCTCAAAAGCATGAATTCTCTGACATCTTCGAGATATGAAGTGTCTCCTGAAATCGTGAAAAGAGTCAGGCTCTTTAATGATTCTGATAATATCAAACATACACCCGTTGTCCCCAATGCCAATGGAAGAGCAATCAACGAGACAACATTACCAACTGACATTACCAGCGCAGCACAATCGATAAAATTGATTCATGCAACAGATAATTTTGACTCTTTTGATTCATCTTCTGCCTTATCTTCGCCACCTTCATCGCCGCCTTTACCACCATTTGCCAATGAAGATGTTGAAATTGTACCTGCGTTGCAGCCGGAAAGAAATTCAGAAATTCAAACTCCAAAAGAAACTAGAGAAGCAGATGTCGAAACTGGTACCATTGGAAAACCTGATCTTATATCGCCTTTGTCCAGCTCGCAATCTGACAGTAGCAGTCCGTCAGAAGCTCATTTTTCAATAAATGACTTGGATTCGAAGAAAGAGCTGCTGACTAAAGCTTTAGGGGTACCAAATACAGCATTAGGTATCAACAGAAAATTGCAATTTCAAGCTCCTGTTAGAGATCTGTTTTCAGAGCTGAATACGCCCACCAAGGCACCAGTTAGATTTGGTGACTCGAATAGTATTGTAACCAGAATGGAGCTCAAAAACATTATCAATCATGATCTTAATTATGAAGCAACTCGTAAGAAAAACAGTGTGCTTGAAGTTGAACAGTCCAGGATCTTCTCGTCTTCATCACAATCACAATCGCAATCAAAATCCCAGTCACAATCTGAATCCGAACCACAACCACCGATCAAGGAAAGTGAAGTGATTTACTCCAGTAACAGTACTGATGCTGATAAAACCAAGACATCTCAAGAGTCGGATGCACAATATGTCGATAACGATGATAAAATTGTCGTTGAAGGCAATGGAATCGCAGTACTGACTGCTGAAATGTCGCGTTCACAACTGGATAGTGATATAGACAAAGATAATTCAATCGAACATTCGCAAGTTGTTATACCAGGAGATATACTGTCACAGGCATCCGAATTTCTTGTGAGACGCTATATGGAAGAGAATGAAGATGGTCCTGCTAGGAGGAAACGAAAATATGCACCTCTGAGGAGTAGAAGGTTGAGAAATAATCGTTAGGTTCAAAATTGCAACTTTGTATAATAATTTGAAAGCTTTAATAAATTAATTGTAACTTTAACACTTAGATCAATAAAATACACCCTTAAGATTTATATAGCGACCAAATCAGTGGGTGAATAATATGAAAGTTGACTAAATGACAAGCAATATCGAACATTATTGATAAGTAGATGCGTAAGTTTAAAAGTAATGGTGGGGTTTTTAAATTGCAATGAAAAGAGCAACGAAATAATGAATCATTCTACAGACATCCGGACTCTTGAATGCGGTTACTGAAGAAGTATTTTTGAGCCAATGATGCTCTCTACAAGACCTATAAGAAAACGAAGGCCCAAGAACCATACTGAGGAACATATTCCAAGTTGGTCGAAAGAGTCAACATAAGCGGCTGTAAGGGTATAGGTTAATAACCACAATATTCATAAATTTGAAATGAAGGGTAATCAATTTGTTGATCAATGTCAATCTCATCTCATCTCATCTCCACCATTGATGATTATTTTACATCTTAAGAACTCATGTTGTAAAGCGTATGGCCCTTTATCCTTTATAGCATTGTTGCTTACCAGAGCAATTATGGTTGTTCTTGCCAAAAGAATTGAGAAAGGTCTGATACAGGTTCATATCGCTGATTGAATAATAGCATATGTATCAAGAAATTCTGGTGACTGTTCGTTTGAACATTCTGTCGGAAACATTTCCCACTTTGTGTTAATGTTGTTGTCCTTTTTAAGCCTGTGGATCGCACTTTGGGGCACAAGAAAATATCAATTTGAACCCACCCGCATCTAATACGAAAAGCCACACACGCACATCTATCGAGCTTTAGCAACTCACGAGTCTGTTAGAAGAAAACCAAGCTCTGTAAAGTCCAATGAGCCAGGTGGTATTCAAGTATCATTAAAAGGAACTCTTTCAAATTCACCAGGTGTTACTGGGAGGAAAAGCCACGATAACGATAAACATAATTCTGACTCCGTTGTTAAGAGGGGATAAACTACGCTTGACTCTTGAGAGATTCATAATAGAAGGGCACAATTGTCTTATTCAAGTAAGTGCCATCCACTCTGTGGAACACAGTTCCGTCAGTTCGTTGCAAGTGCAATCTCTGTTCTGCCCTTTGATAAGAGATAAAAAGATTAACAAGAAGCGAACAAGGGCTGCCCCAAAGTCTCTCTTTATCAAGTGAGGAAGGTCAAGCACACTCGATTTTTCACGGAAGTGAATCTGCAGATTTCCTTTGGTCTTCTAAGGACTATGTGGTGGAGGATCAGCTTACTAAGGCGTCTGATATACCATGATAATGACTCATACACTTACTTCGCTCAGCTATGATTGAAGGGAAGGTGAAGCTGTAGAGACGTTCAACGGTATTTTCTTGCCAGGTATAATGCTGTTTATATCTGATATCAAAAGCGTGGTCTATTTTATTTGTAAAAGCTCAAGAGGAAAACCGTTTATCAATTTTTTGGATTTGATTTGAGTCTTTATTGCAAATGCGGAATTTTAAGCGCTGGGCCCTTCGAGGTTATTGTCTTTATACGAAAAACTATATTAAGTATATATTGAAATAAATTCCCTCTTATCTGTAATGTCTTTGATTTTATCAATTCAGCTTTCCACACAAAACTTTAGATCTCAATGACCGTCGATATAACGCATATGATAAAAGAAGAGTCAGTACAATACTCAAGACCTTATAAATCTAGGAGACAGAGACCTTGTGATTTCTGTAGAAAGAGGAAATCGTGCTGTATTATAGAAGGAACTGCACCTTGCAAACTATGTCGTACATTCAAAAAAGAGTGTACTTTCATAGAAGGTCCTATATCGAGGCCAAAACCAAAGTTTGATGAAAATGGTCAAAGAATCATCACCAGAAAGAGATCTCCGTCAAGTACCAAGAAGGATATATCAGATCAAGAGCCAAAGCCAAAGAGAAAGAGAGGTCGTAAGCCAAAGTCTCCAATGGATACAACTTATAGCATCTCAACGAATCTGATAGATCCTTCATTGATGAAACAACAACAACCACTTGCGCTGGTCAGGCGGTTCAGCGCCCCAGTTCCTCCTGTGAAGAGAGAGTTTAATAACAAAGCGGTAGACTTGGACTTTGTCAATGAACAACACAATATAATCACTTCAAACAACGAATTGCTCCTTGAAAATTTACATTATTCATTGGAAGATCATGATGCAAATACTGGCTTATCAGCAGTAACGAACAATGAAACTTGGAAGAACATTTTCGGATATTTGGTCGATAGTCCGTTGTTGCAACCACAAAGATTGGAGGATATTTCCAAATCTCCTCTAATACACTCAAGTATTCCAGAGTCGTCTCCATACAATGAGGTCTTCATGAGTTCCAATTCTTCATCAACTTCTCATGTCAGCAATATAAGACCAACAGAATCCCTTACAAGCTTTGATAGCCCTGGTTCTTCCCTATCTGGCGGTAGTGTCCATCACGAAGATTTTTATCCGACAACTTTTGCAAAGACCAAGACTTCACCTTCTGGCTTTCAATTCCTTCAATCTGACCATGCCAATTCTTATATCGATCCGTTCATTTTCTCCGTGCTTGGTAATGGCAAGGAAAAGTCCGACAACGTTGACAAATTCAAACTTGGTAATTACGAATATAACAACAACAATTACAACAACAGACTGGGTGAACAAAATGATTCAAAGAGAGTCACTACGAAGTACTTGAATTATCAAAGAGACATCTTTGCAGTCTTGGATAACTATGGTGACAAATTGATTAATTTATACTTGACGTATGTTGATCCATTTTTACCAATCTTGTCAAAAACTCAAATAAACTTCATATTCAGCAATGGAGATTTTACAAAAGCATCAATCATTTGCAGTTTGAAAAAAATAAATTTAGCTTTAGTGGCATCCATTATCTCTTCCTCTTTAGAGTACTGGGATCTTGATAATGAGTTGATATTGGATGAAACTCCATCTGTTGAAAAAATGAATGAGATGGCTTTTGATTTGATATTCAGTGAATTTGAACTCAGAGGCTACTCTAACTCACAGAGCAGATTTGATTTGTTACAATCGTGTTTGATCATATGCATCAAGTGTTCCTTTGATGTCACAAATTTGGATCAGTTGTACAAGATTGATATCATGGCCAAATTGATTTCAATATCTCATACCCTCATTCAGGAATTAGGATTAAATATTGATTTTACAAATTACTCTTCACTCGACGGAGAAGATCAAAGTGATGACCAAATTTTCAAAAACAACTTGTGGTGGTGCTTCTACGTGCAAGAAAAGTGGTTTAGTTTGCTTACTGGTAAGCAAAGTTCAATTCATGAAGAAAATTTTGATTTGAAAATTCATATCCAAACTCCATCTGATATTGTTTCGATATTGGCTCCATACAAGAAGGAGGATGGTGTTGATGTCTCGAATTATAGAACCTTGCACAAGAATTGCAGCAAGTATTTTGAAGAAATGATCAAATTGACTTTGATTCTTTCGGAAATAATGAAAAACTTTTACAAGATGAATGAAGATGAAGATGATCAAGGTTTTACCAATGAACAGCATTTCAAGCAATTATTTAAAACTGATGATTTTGCAAACGTTTTGAATGAAAAATTGTTAATATGGAAGGATAACTTGCCGGAATTCTTCGAATTTTTTGAAAGTGATAGTTCGTCACGAAGATCTAAGATCGGCGGCTATATCAATGCAAATGCTTCTTTACAAATCTCATATTATGTCACCTCTTTAAGTTTACACAAGGTGATGTTGAAAAAATTCTCGAACAAATACATGAAGCTTTCATCACTTTCAGATATGAATAATTCATTGCTCATCAATGATTTGAAAACTTTTGAGACTAGATTTAATAATTTGAAGTTAAACGCCATAAAAGTGTCTACTGATTGTTCAAGGGCTATTAAGTCTTTGAAATTACAACATTTGAATGGGTTTTGGTATCTGTTCATCAATTTCAAGTTCATCTTTATCACAAACTTCTTTATAGTGTTGCACATGGTAGTTGATAAAACATCTAATGATTTGAATCCACCATTACCAATCTCAACTACAGATTTGGCTCAAAGTGCCAATTATAACAACAACTTACAATTCAAATCGACAATGCAAAAAATATTGACAGATTTCAAATCTTGTATCAAAAATAGGTCGTCTAAATGGAAATTTGCAAGGTTGGCGAACGATTTGTTCCAGAAATTTAAAAGTTTTGAAGATATTGATATCTTGGAGAATTATGGTAAATCAAACAGTTGGAAGCGTTCACCTTTGTCAAACAACGGCTCATCTGTACACAACGACCTGAATAATTTACAAACATTGAACGGTGAAGAAGAATTTGAGCCATTAAGCTTGGATGAAGAGGCCCCAAAGTTTGAACTTTTAAGTTACGATGAAAAATACATCATTGTTTGATTCCTGATTTCACAAATATATATAAACTAATAAATTGATAATAATAACAATAATATTTCTAGAACAAAGGAATTTTCATTTCTAATCCTTTTTTAATAGTCTCTATCACCCTATCTACGTCATCTTCGTTGTTATGTAATCCAAATGCAAACCTCATGTTCCCACGCTGGGTGACAACGATTTTCTCATCTAATAAAAATTTGAACCACAGAGGATTGGAAATATTGTAGACATAGCTATGTGATGATCTCAGTTCATTATTTCCCTGTAGCTCAATTCCAATTTCTTCCAATCCAGAACGCATTCGTTCCCCAAGAGTTCTCAAATAGATTTCCATGTTATCGATACCTATATCTCTGTAAAATAATAACATTTGTTCCCAGGCAGCTACCAACAAATGTGGAGCACTGAAAGGTTCAAAATTTTCACAGACGATGTCAGTTTTATTGAAAACGGGATTCAAAATTGCATTCAACTTGGGGTCAACGTAAAATCCTCCGATTCCAAATGGTATACAATACCCTTTGAAGCAAGAGAAGACTCCGGCCGATACTTGTAAATCTGTCAAATCCACGCGATTCAAAGCTACATCTTGGCAGAAATCCACTAGCACTTCAATTCCTCTCTTCCTGAAAGATGTGGTGACACTCTTTACATCATTTTTGGTTCCGGTATCGTATCTGATCGAGGTCATTATGATCAATTTTGTATGAGAATCCACAAAAGGTTGAAACACAGCTGCGTTAACTACTCCAAATTCGTCTGTTGGTTTTATCAATTTCAACTTGATACCACGAGGCTCGCAAAAATTTGACCAGTACTCACGTAAGAATGGGTATTCATTCTCCATCATCAAGATATTATCTCCCCTTGTCAATGGAAACAGTAATGAAAATAAAATTGACCCATCACATGCATTTCTTGTGAACAGTAAACTCCCAGGGTCGACATTGAAGTCCTCGGATAACAATCTTTTAACTTTTGAGATATTGGAGTCAAAAAGTGGTTTCAGAAGCGTTACATGACACAATTGGCTCAAATGATCATTGATGGCTTTTATCACTATCTCATTCGTTGGTGGGTTGCCCGCCTGGTTCAAATGTACCCATTTATCCTTATGAACAACCGGAACTTTGGTACGAAAGTTCCTGATCAATTCCAATGACCGAGAATCTATCTGCATAGACATTTCCAGTTCAATTGTATATGGTTTATCTCTAGTGCAGCACACTGAAACAAACACTTATCGTGATTTTATTTACTGATTAAAAAAAAATATCAAAATCAGGCAGAGGGATCTGTGAGCTTTTATATCCGAGAGCAGACTCTATGAGTCAGAGGGATCGATAAGTTAATCAAAGTATGACAAACGTACATCCCATATCACTGACAATAAAAGTGCTATATCAAATGTATTAATGGATCAACGTGATGAAACGAAAGTATCAAGATCTCTAAGTATATATAAATTAAAACAGTAACAAAACTCAAGCATTACACCCCAACCCCAAAATTAAACCTCTTTCTCTCCCACCAAAATCACGGTACCCTAAAATGAGCATTTGAGACTCATGATAAACGACCGTTAGAATCGTTGTATAAATGTTGAGCAGCCATCGCGTCAGTACTTGCAATACCGCTTGATATGGCTTTAATCTCACCATTTGGTCCATAAAACCATGCTTTCTCCTTGATACATGTGGAACCCGTACAACCACATACTTGGTCATGTGTCAAGTCTGATGTTGAATCAGTCATTATTAAAGATGGATGGTGCTGTGGAATCAGTGGACTGATGGCCTCCTTCTGTGGTGGGATATATATCTCCCTTTTGATGCTAATTATCTTTGATGCCTCCATTCTTGCGCGTGTTAAGCAATGTTGTTGAAGTGGATGTAAGTTTTGAAAACTCTTTTATAAGCAATATCAAGAGCTATTCGGACTGATAATAAAACTTGGTAAACAATTTATTTACCTATATGCCGTTTCATAATTATAAATTCAAATCTCACAGCAAAAAAAAAAATACCTCATCCCATGATCAAATTACCCTTTTGGAACAGATAACAATTAAGCGCCGTGTGATACCTAAAAAAATAGTAAACAACAGATTGGTACGACTTTATGCAGAATTGGCCATCTCCTGTGTCATCTCTGCAAACAACTTCTTATACCTCTTTTCCGATTCCCCACTGATATACTGGCTCAATCGGACACAATATCCACACCACTTGTTTGCATCATCGGTGTTCCCAGAAAGCAGATAGGTAACACCTCTATTCCAAGCCGTTGTGCATAACCATTGAATCTCTTCAATCGGGAACGCATCACTAACAGACGCTACATGGATTTTTGCTTGCACTTGTTGCATTATACGGTCCCATGTGGTTGTGTCATTTTCCATCAAATTAGACAAGAGGTGCCTAGTCCATTTGGAGAACAACTTTGAATTGATTAATTCATTTGAGCTGACATATTTATCAAATAGAGTCAATAATATGGAAGATTTTATCAAAGGGTCAAAATCTCTTTTGATTATTGAATTGGCAATGATCTTATCAAATTCTAAGGAATATTTGATAGGCAAGCCATCTGATTCTTTCATTGTCGTCTTGGCAGCAGTCAAATCATCCAATGATGCTTCCAGCTCAAAAGTGAAGACCAATGCTTCACAGTAGAAATTATACCAAAGGTCTTTTGCCAGATCATCTAGTTCTTTATTTTTCAAGATTTCAAGAATGTAATCAATCCAGTAGATGCAATTCACACGAATCTCGTCGCAATACTTCGTCTTGATTTCCCTTGATAATTCTTTACTCGAAGAAAGCTGTAAAGTTGAGTAAAGATACATTAATTTAGCTCTCAGATGCCAAACATCCATCTCCTTGAGATGCTCTCTGCCTTCTTTCCCCATGAGGTCGATAAACTGGAGGGAAATTTCAGATAGCTCCCTTGCTTGTAAATTTTGTTTGTTTGTGATACAGCTTAGTCCAAGATTATATGCATTTGAAGCAAACCATTCCAATTCATTCTTTTCAAAGCGAGCATTTCCAACTTTCTTCTGTTCCAACACTTTTGCAAAGACAACACTATGTTGGAAGATTTCAATTAATTGAGCCAAAGTTTCAACTCTTTCTCCGCTCTGTACATGTTCAGTCATCAATAGCTTTATGGTAGAACGTAAAGCAGAGACAATCAAAAGCTCATTGGAAACTCCCAACACCTCATCAAGCTTCATCTCTGAAACACCTAAATTAAGCACCTGCATTATGGCACTCATGGAGTATATGGCAATTTGTTGTTTTTCAAGCTCGCTCGCCTCAACTGTACAAACTCCTAACACATTGACTCGATTTGGGTCATTTGAGTTTTTTATACTTTCGATCAATTTCTTGCAACTGTCCAAGTCTTCTTCGTGTAATCTAGACTGGAAAAAATAGAACTGAGTGAGAGGGTTTTCCTTCACCTCATCATCAATAAGGTGATACAAAGTTTCCACTTTACCAAAATTTCTCATGTAAGCATAACATCTTAAAATGTTTCTCTGGATTTTCCCCTTTTCCACAACTTCATTTTTGATCAATCGATGCATGCACAACTCCAACCATTTGACTGCAATTTCGTAATGCTTCGCTTTTTTCAAACCTGTTGAATGATTCCACAAAAGAGTGACTACACTATTTGAGCATTCCTTTGATAAAGGCTTGGCAAATAACTTTTCAGCCGAGTTGAAAAAAGCAGAAACTTTTTCAACTTTGGCATCTTTGACCTTACAAGTTATAAGCCAAATTCGAGTGGTGAACAGTTGCTCTAAAGAATCATGGTCTTTCAATTTATTGAAAATCATATAATCAATACATCTCAAAGCTCCAAAAGGATCTTTTTCAGCGAAATCGAGTATCTCTGCAGAGATAGTGCTGTAATTTGGGACCAAAGGAACATTGCTAATCAACAGAATTAACACCAGTTCCTTATCCTTGGCCTCTGCTTCTGTTGAATCCATCACTTTCAAAAGCAAAAAAAACGGCTCCGGGTTTGTTGGAGAAAGCTCTTGGAAAAGCCTGATCAAATTATTAGCTTTAGAATAATCCTTCACACTAATACAAACTCTAGTCAATAAACTCAAAACACTTTCCTTGATTTTTGTTCCAATGCTATTCTCCTTATCGATCAATTCTAAATATTCAAACGCCTTCTCCGCAAATGTCAAGGATGTTCTGAAATCCTCCGAGTTGTATTGCTCCAATGAGAAGTTGAACAAAGTCCGGCAATATGCCAATAAAATCTTGGTTTCGATCATCCCTGATTCGTAATCCTTCTTAAGGGTAAGTTTCAGGTCATATAAGGCTGCAGTTCCAGGCTCTTTCTTCAAAAAGGAGAGCCTGACACCTGTCGTCAATAGCTCCACATGCAATGCTCTATTCAAGGGATCACTAGTGTTAGATACCTCAACTAAATCGTAAGCCCGTTGTGCCAAATGAATCACTTCTTCATCTAATGCGAAATTGGTAACCTTAAGGTACAATTTCGATACTCTAGAGGAAACACCCTCCTGAGAATCATGAATTGACAATGCTTGGCTTGCAAATAACATGATTTCCAAAAGTTTGCGCTTCGTTTCCGTTGAGGTTGAATCCTTGAATGAAATTGAAGCTTTGTTCCATAAATTTGAAGAGGATATCTCCAATGATTTCATTGTCTGAGTAGAATAAGAGCACCCACCTTCATGCGTGAGAGCCGTGTGAGATCTTATCAATGAAGTTAATGTTGAAGTGTTGAGCAAGTCAACCTCATTTTTGTCAATTACCTGTACCAATTCAGATGCCTTGTCTACATATATAGAGATAGTAGTATTAGTAAAGAAATTCTATGATTAGTTAGAAGTCAGTCCAAGGACCAGAAACGGTAGTATATACCAATGATATCTTTCAATTCACTCTTGTTGTAGATGGACATCTCTCCTTTGTTGCTTTGTATCTCTGTCCTCTTTGTTCTTTGCACATGCATTTGGAAAAGGATCCTTGTGGGAGAAAAACATTTTTTTATATAAAAGAAAACATAAGCGCATACATGATCTCCACCCCAAACAATTGTGTGTGTGTGTTTATGAAATTGGAATAAAGAGATCCCAATGCCAGCAATTAGTACAATGAGACATAGGTCTCATAAGAGTCTACTCGTTGAAAGTCTATTGAGGTACTTGAGTAAGAATTTTAAATCGTAAGTGACGTGATGACCATCAAAATTTGAAAAATTTTGGGACAAAGACCAACTGACAGAATTATAGATCATCTAAAGCATTCATCATTACATACTTATACATCATCATTCCCAAGCTTCTTTCGAGGACAATCAAGATAATATCCAATCATAAGTATTTTGATAGCAAGGAATGGCTGAAGGTGCAGCATATGTTAAGAAACGCGTTGAAACACGACAAATTACCAGCTTTCATGTTCAAATTAATATTCACATTGCACTCAATTGATCCCATTTTGAACTTGCTCTTGTTGAAATTTACGAAAAATGCTTACAAGTCAAGGCTCATTTCCATCTTTGTGTCGAGTCTTGTAAGCACCACTATCAATTTCCCCAAATTTCAACGTCAAATCATAACCAAACACCGGTTTTACTCTTTGGATTTATCATTGTTTATCATGGTACGGTCTTTTGATGCTTTGACCACATCATTGTTTGATAGATACTCAGTCTCCACTTCCATGTTCGATGTAGCCTCTTTTATGACTTGTGCGTTTTTGATCATGCATTCCTGGTTTTATTACCCTGAAAAGCTACCACCAGCTTATAGGAATTGGATCACTAAAGCTGCCAACATGGATTACGATTTGATAAAAGGCTTGAGATTACTACATCATGAGCAATTGTTCTATGGTAAGCCTTCCCCAAATGATGATGTCTTGATCCCACTATGTGAGAGAATTGGCGTTGATCCCAAATTGGGGAATCCAGCAACCACTTTCCCTATTCCATGTGATATTGTCCATGCAAACCTTGCTCATAACTGCGAGGTGCACGCGTTTATAAGACTATTAAGAGGATTCAAGTTTGCCGGTGAGATATATATCCCATTGAATGCAATATTACTGTTGATATCAATATTGTCTGGACGTCAAAGAAACGTTAAGAAACTGATATTGAAATCGAGCTTATCTGCATTACGTTCTTCTTCATTCTTAGCCTTTTTCATTGTTTTGAATTGGTACCCCATTTGTTTAGTGCGTAACAGAATTGGACCATTTATATATTCCAGATGGCCCAACCTTATCGATAAGAATTTCGACAAATCATTAGCACCAACAATGGGTTGTCTTGCCTCTGGGTTAAGTTCAATAATTGAGACATCAAAGAGGAGACGTGATTTGACGTTATTTTGTGCTCCAAAGGCATTGTTGACCGTTATACCATTAGAACCAAGTTTGAAAAATCTTCGTGTTGAAAGTTACGGGTTCAGTTTATTCTTTGCAATATTGGTTTGTTATTCGAAATTGGCTCCAGATAAAGTCAGAGGCGTTTATGGTCGTGGTTTGAATTTTCTATTAAAAGAGTAGTAGTCTTTAAGGTAATTAACAAAAATTTTTATTCATAAGCAAAAAAATTCTACACGAAATACAACAAATTCTAGCACAACAATCTCTCTCTTTTATTATTATTAACGATTTGCAGCTTCAGTCATTTGAATCAATCTTTTCAAACCAACCATCCAGTGACCACATTCTGTTGGATGATCTAATGAAACTTGACCTTGTAATGAAGTTGCAGTAGTTAAATCGCCAGATTGGATGTATTGAGCAATTTGTACCAATTTACTGACAATATCATCTCCTAAATCTTCATTATTCAAGTGATCGAATAAGATATTTAATCTCTTTTCAGTATCAATAACTTGCTTGTGATATTTTTCTGGCATTTTAGATCCAGTTTGTTGTAATGTTGCAGTCAATGTCTCATAGATTGAAGTGGCTGATGGTGGGATATGACTTCTATCGCCAACTGGATAACGCTGCTTAGGTGGGGCCAGTGGTGGAGCCAGTTGTTGACTGGATGTTTGAGGTGCTAATGGTGGTGGTGGTGGTGCTGAGTTGTAACTAGCAGCAGGTGGTGCAACATTAGATGGTGGTGGTGGTGGTGGGACGTAACCGTGGCCGTTAGAATTTGAAGGTGGTGGAACAGGTACCGATGTTTGCAATAATGATGGTGCTGCATAACCATTGGTGTTTGGTTGTTGAGGTGCTGGAGCATATGGGTTTGAAGCTGGTTGAGCTTTTGGAGCATATGGGTTTGCTGGTGGTGATGGTGCTACTGGTTGTGGTGATGAAAATGTAGAAGCACCAAACCCATTTGGCTCATTTGTTGGTGCAAATGAAGGTGGTGGTGCATATTTCGAAGGTCTTGGTGTCAGATGTGGAGTCTTTGGAGATGCTTGAGTACTGACTGAAGCAGCAGCAGCTGGTGGTGGTGGTGGTACAAGTGGAGGAGCAGCAGCATATGAAGCAGTACGGCTTGACAAATCTGGTCTTTGTTGAGCAGCTGTAGCAGCAACGTTAGCATAAGGTGATGGTGACGGAGTAGCTCTTGCGTTTTTGACACCAAGATGAACAGGTAAATCATTCCATCCTCCAACATCCTTATTAGCAGCAGCTGGTTTTGAAGGTGGTGGTGGTGGTACATGATTTTGTTGTTGTTGTTGTTGTTGTTGTTGTGGGATGAAAGAATTTGTTGCAACTGGATTGGCTGGAACTTGTCTAATGCTATCCAATGCAGTAGCTGGGGCGTATGGATTCGAAGATACAGCTCTTACAGGAGCATTAGCAGCAGCAGTAGCAGCAACGGCTGCATAAGGATTATTTGCCAATGAAGGTGCTTTGAAAGCAGGCGATGTGTATCCATTTGATAAAGTTGCTGGATTGACGTATGAAGGTCTCTTTGAAGTCTGAGGGGCAACGCCAGATGTGAAAGATTGTTGTTGTTGTACGGCTGGGGTTTGTTTTTTGCCCGAAGCCTTCAATACTCTATCTTTTTCAATCTTTAATTGTTCATTTGAACTTGGTAATAATTGCAAGAATTTATCAGCCAATTCAAATTCACCCAAATTGGAAATGATATTTGAATATTCCAAAATGGCATTGCACAATTTTTCAATACCTGGGCCTGAAAATTCACCTGTGATATTAGAAGCAGCTCTATAAACTGTAATTTTTTCAACAAATTGACTCAAAGCTTTGAAATGAGCATCTGATGCAGTGATGGAGTCATCAGATTTCAACAATTGTTTTTCAAAATCGGAAACTTCCTTCAACCAAATACTAGAAATCTTATCGATGGAACCACCAGCGGCATAACATATCAATGCATCGTTACGTGAGCTTTCCAGATCGCTAGCCAATACACGGTCACCCAACTCAGAAATCTTTGAATTGAACTCTTGTGGATCATTGGCAAATGTAGAGATACCGGAGGCGATTTCCTTCCAATTAGAGATATCGGCATTATTGACGATATCAGTAACATCATTAGATGATGCACTGTATAACACTCTGGCAAAAGTTGATTCAGGAATAGCCTTTGTGAAATAAGCATTCTTAACTTTTTGCTTTATAGAGTCGTCACCATTTAATGCCAATATCAGAGCCTCTGTCAATCGACTTTGTTCGATACAAACATCAACTGCTTCTTTGAATTTACCAGCCAAGACTAATTTTTTCAATTTGGTGTCAATCTCTGTATCATCTTTGGCGAAAAGTTCAAAAGATCCTGTTGGTGGTTCAAACAAAAGATCCAGCTCTTGACCTAATTGGTCAAAGAATCCATCACCTGTAGATTCAGATTCCTTTGTGGTTGGTCTTTCGTCATTGGTGTCTGTTTTTTCTTCTGTTTCTTCTTCTTCTTTGGTAATGAGTTGATCTTTGAGCAATTGTAATTTGTCCTTAGTAAGCAAGTCTTTCAACAATTCCCAGTCGGCTTTACCTGTAGAACCCAGTGATTTTTCAATTTTGGATGCAACGATTTCATTGAAATCCTTCTTGGCAATTGAATCGCTAAACAGTTTAACATCTTCAGCAACTTTAGAATCACCATGAAATTTCCCAATGGTAACAATTGATTTCAGTTCCAGTGGATTTGGTTGAGTGACATGAACTATTTTTCCACCGAATCCAAAACTTACACTAGTTGGTCTTTTCAACCATTTTGGAGCCTTTTTAACAGCAAACTCTGGTTGTTGAGTATCAGTTGAAGCTAATTGTCCCCAAAAATCTTCATTGTTGGCATCCTGTGGAGCGGCAACAGAATCCACAATTGGTGGAGAAGTATCTTGTAAAGATTGAACGACAACTTTCCCATCAAATGAGGCAGTAGCAAACACGTCAGGTAAAGTTGGAGCAAATCTTGTTTCGAAAACCCAGTTTGCAGTAGTTGGATATTCACCCAATTTGACACCGTGAATTGGATCCCATAAAATGGTAGAATTGTCTTTACCACAAGTCAACAACAATTCATTATCTTGTTTACACCAATCCAACGATAAGATACCCTTTTTATGACCTTGTAATATCTTTTCAGGTTCCTTTGGATTTCTCAAATTCCACGACAATATATAAGGAGCATTATCATTATCTGACGCGGTAAGTAATTGAGTACTCTCTGCAGGGTTCCAACTGACAACTGATAAATTGCATCTACCAGTGGTGCCAGTATAAGTCAAATGTAAAACTTCCTTCTTAGCTCTTAAATCCCAAATTGATGTATAACCTGTACTTCCAGCACTGGCAAAGACATGTTTGACATTCAAATTCCAAGAAAGACATGTGATATCTTCCATGGGAGTCATTGCCTTACCTGGAGTGGACAGTTCAGTGAACTTATTGGTATCCCAAATGAAGATCTCACCCTTGGCACCAGCTGAAGCCAAGATATTTTCCTGTGTTGGATTGAATTGAACTGTCTTGACAGCACCTGTATGCTTTGTACCTTTTAAAAGAGTGGAATCTTCTGAATTGGAACCTTTTAACAATTTCAGAGCATCCCATAATTGCAAGACACCATTTTCCAATGCACCGGCAATTATACCTCTTGACAGAGTATTAGTAGGTTTACTCCAATCCAAACCATAAAATTTGGCATCCAATGATGTATTAACGATTGCTTCTCTATCCGTTTTGAAAACATCAAATATTTCCAATGTGGAAGCCGATGAAAAATCCATATCTACAGCTCCAGCAGCTGAACCGGACGCCAATAATGGCAATGAATCATGAGACCATGCAAAGTTTGAAGTACGTTCAAACTCGTTTATCTTGACCATGGTTTATATATTGCAATTATTATAATGTAGTATTTAGAAATCAACAAACGCAAGGAAAGGTTGTTGTTCAAAAGTAAAAATTCACAGTTTTGTAATATAAAAAATTTTCGCAATCAATGGAGATGCGATTGGACAATGATATGAACGTGGATCAAAATAAATGCAAAATAAGAATTAATTGATTTGAAACTTTTTTCAAGATGAAGGAAACACGTATCTCTCTCTGTGTGTATGTATATGATCTGAAGTAAAATTGAAGGGAGATCTAGTGTAAAAAATGGAAACAGAATATACAGTTGCAATAGTTGGAGATCAATTGAATAAACTGGTGGTTGTTCTGTTGGTATATAACACTGTATTGTCCTGCCTTGTCTTGTGAACCAGTTCTGTTGTTGTTGTTGTTGATGTGGTCTTGTTGATGTTGATGTTGTTGTTGTTCTTTTTGCGAATTTTTTTTCCTCCAGCGGGAACTTATTGACACGGCAAAAGTGCACGACAATTGTCTGTCTGCTCTATTTGTGTTGCAATTATACATAGATATAGAGATATAGAGATATAGAGGATGAGTGTGGAAAGTAACAGTAATAACTATAAAGCAGAAGACGATGAGGACGATGAACCAGACGAATGGTGTGTATTATACGTATCGAGCTGTTTACTCATAGCACCTACTAACTAATTCAATCATAGGGACAAACGAATTATCAAGACTGGGTGTCAAGGTGAGTGTTGACAACTAATTTTTACACTGGACAGCAGAGTACTAACGTACAATATACAAAGACGAGAATTTGAAATTACAATTATGCCATGCCGATACAGGAGACTGGAGGAAATGTATCGATGAAGTGAGTAGCTTTTACTAGTTATAAACCAATATTGAATTACTACTAACAATGAGTACTTTTCACAAACAAGATGAGTGAGTTTAAGAAATGCTGGGAGTTGAACAAGAACAACGAGAGAACGTACACCAAGGATAACGATATGAAAGGATTCTAATCTTCTTGTACTATGTATATATGATCTTTGTGGGGTGATTCTTCGATGTGTGTGTCTTGTTGCTATTTGAGTCATAATTTTTTTATCAGGCAAAAAAAAACCCTGAGGAGACCGGAAGTGTTGTAATATATAACTATCGCAAATAACCATATATCTACAACACATAATATAAAACCTATATAATGCTTAGAAACGGATTCAAGAAATTGAGCAGATGTCATAGCTCAAGACGAGCTCTATCCAATTATAACAATAACACCAATCAGACATCACCCAATGTATTGTTCACCCCATGTAACACAAAGTCAACCAGAACAACGATTAGATGCAACTCATCATCGACATCTTCACCGAGATCGATGTCACCGCCTTTCAATGATTTGCCCCTGATTCTGCAACAGCACAAGATGATGGAATTACATCTCGAGATTAGGATCTCGTTGATCGCCTTGATAAATGAATTTGCTCAGCATGAAATACCCCATATATCATTGAACGATTTACTAAAATTCAAGGATTTCACACAGGTAAATGAGATAGATAATACCATCACTTTAATTGAAAACTCTAATGCCACTTTATACACTTTGTTAGTGTTGAATTGTAAAAGGTTGAAAGAATTCAAACAACTTCCATATATATGTGTGGTAAATCCAAATATTGCAAATATCTTCAATACTTATATCAAGAGTTTGGAGAAGATTATGCAATTTATCAATGACAATTCATATAATAAAACCATCGAGGGTGATATCGTTGAATACTATCAGAAATTCAAAATCACTGATTTAGAAACTAATGAAAAATTCTTAAAAGTGTTGAATGAAGTGTTGGAGATTCATTCGGATAATTTACCCATATTATCAGAAGGTTTCAAAGATATATCACAATACTCCTTGATCGAAAGTGATCAAGTGTTTTTAGACAATCATTTAAAAGAGAGAATAATGTTGAGATTGATAATTAAGCATCATCTCTTGTTATCGGAACATTTCAAAGAATATTCAAACAATAATTCCACGTTGAGTTCCATTAGAAATATTGGAATGATTGATAAGAATTTGAACGTTGTCCATTTGATAAGACAAGTTTGTGATTTTGTCAATGATATGTCATCGTTAAAATATGATGAGAAAATATTTATTGATTTTGAAACGATAATACTCGATAATGATTCAACAAAAGTGGAAAAATTCTCCATTTTTGAAGAATCTGAAAACCAAATAATATTCCCATATATCGCTTCGCATTTAGAGTATGTGTTGCAAGAAATTTTGAAAAATTCATCAAGAGCACAAATTGAAAATAAAATCAAAAAACCCATCCATATAACAATAGTGATCAACAAGAGGAAACCACAATCATATCTCGAATTGAGAATACGGGACCAGGGAAAGGGAATCAACAAATCAAGCTTGGAAAATTTGTTCACTTATTCATTCACCACGGTAGCCAAGACTTCCAGGGATGATAATGATAATTACGATGTTTTCAACAATGGTACAGGTACCGATGCCAATGTTATTGCCGGTTTAGGTTACGGATTACCCTTGAGTAAACTTTACGTGGAGATGTTTGGAGGTGATTTGGAATTACAAACCTATGAAGGATGGGGAACAGATGTTTATATCAAATTAAGAGGTCCTGAATCGAGATTATTAGGATGATAAAAAAAGTACACTGGCTTTTTTTATTACAGCATGAAAAATTCATTCACTTCTTTTATTTCATAATTCTGTGATATTGTACCTATATATATATACATGATGAGAGACTAATTATTTCTCATTGGAACAAATCTTATATCTTGATGAACACTTGATAAAAATCCAATGGCCCTTGCCCTTCTAATCAGCTTTGCAATCAAATTATGATTCTTTTGTGATAATCCAGTCCTCTTTCTTGGTAAAATCTTACCACCTGCTGTTAAGAATCTGGATAATGTATATGGTGAACAATATAAATCCAATGGATTAATACCTTGTCTTGTAAATGTATCTTTATATTTGAAATTTGATGGCTTAATACTATAAGTCTTTGGGTATTGCAACTTGGTAGTTGAAAACTGAGCCGAAGCTACGTTGAAATCAAATGGATCATATTGATCTCCCAAGTCAAATTGATGTACGAATTTTGTATGAATATTTATAGGTGTTTGCTCTTGATTTTGCTCTTTCAACACTTGAAACGTCTCAGACATCAAGTTTTGAATCTTGGATGATGATTTCTTCTCTTTGACCCAGGATTCAGATCCAGCAGTCGTAGCTGCTTCGAGAGCCTTGGCTGTGGTGGTGAAACTTCTCTTGAACATTGTCTTTTGTTCTTCTTCTTCCTCGTTGATGTTGTCGTCGAACAATTTTCAACTAAATTTTTTTTTTCTCTCTCTCTTTTGATAAAATGTATGTTTTTTTTTTTATTATGTAAATTAATACTGTAGAGATATATACAGGAAAGATGGATATGAACAAATGTCCAATATGTATTGACAATCCCAAAACCGATGAGATGTGGCAGACAGACTGGATACAATGCAATATTTGTGATCAGTGGTTCCACTTGGACTGCTTGTCCATGACTCTGGAAGAGTCAAATGCAATCAATCAATACCATTGTCAATCTTGTTCGGTGCGTCATGGTGCAAGTGTATTGAAAAGAAAGACAAAGAGACCGATAAAGAAAGTTGATTATATCTCATTGAACGAAGGTGGCGATTTGCAATTCAAATACAAGCACAATCACATCTCAGTCTTTGAAAATTTCAATAATGATCGTCCCATTGAAGAATTGGTACATATAGTTGACATCTCGAAACAAGTGGTGACTGATGACTTGTTGATCAAGTTGATATCCACATATCAAAACAAGAAACCAATATTGATACCCAAGATCAACCCGAATTTGTTTCCTGAGAATTTGACAAACAACAATTTAGATTTGAAATTTCCCTCATTGACCGTGTCCAAGGTCACCGATATAATCGGTGAAGATAGACCGATTGAAGTTATGGATGTGTTGACTCAAAACAATTCAACCAGTTGGAACTTGGGTCAATGGAGAGATTATTATAACAAGCCACCACAGGATAGAGATCGGATACGAAATGTGATTAGTTTGGAATTCAGTGATACGGATTTGGACAACTTGATCGATATTCCTAATTTCGTCTCACAAATAGATATCAATGAAAAATTGTCCAAACTGAGTTTGCTCGGAGATGATAGACCAAAGATCACCAAGTATTGTTTAATGTCCGTTAAGGATTCATTCACCGATTTCCACATTGATTTTGGTGGAACCTCTGTATATTACACGGTGTTAAGAGGTCATAAGAGTTTCATAATGTATCCTCCCACTGTGAAGAATTTACAACTGTACGAAACTTGGGGTAGGTCTGATAATCAAGGTTCTGTTTGGTTTGGAGACTTGGTGAAGCCTGTAACTAATGAACTGGATCCATTTTATAACAACAATGGAATCAAAATCGATATCGAACCAGGTGACTTGTTGATATTACCAAGTGGATGGATTCATTCCGTGTACACTTCTGAAGACTCATTGGTTATTGGTGGTAATTTCCTAACGATTTACAGTATCCCCACCCATTTACAAATCTTTGATATTGAGAAACTGATCAAAGTTCCAGAAAAATACAAGTTACCAAATTTTTCAAGAATCATGTGGTTAATCGGATATTATTATTTGTACAACAAGGATGAAATGGGCATTCAATTGGCTTCATTACAAAGTTTATTAAATTTTTATAAATTGCAATTGGCAAGTGTGCATACTTATAAAGATTTGATCCCGGTGAAGAGAATAGGTTCTGTTGCAAAATTTATGAGTGAGTTTGAATATTGGGTTGATGAAAAATTGAAGGAAAGAGATGATGTTGTTAAAAGGGAAATTGAGGATGGGGTAAACGACGAGGACAAAGACATTAAAAGACAAAAAGTGTCGATATAATTATTATGTTACACAGGATAAAAAAACAGAAAATCAGTTAGTTAATATTTTTTTTTTTTTTTGGTTTTTGGTTTGGGTCAAAAGAAGTCGTTAAGAAAGAAAAGCTAAATAAACCCAAAAATCATTGAAGTATACGTAATCCAGAAGCTGGAGCACCGACACGTGTGACTTTTGTAATCTTACAAATTGTTCCCTTTTCACTAGCTTGATATTTAGCACCTGTTAAAGCCTCTGTGACGTATTGTGAATTTTGATAAATTGGAGTATATGTAGCAGCACAAATATCAAATTTGGCATATGGATCGAAATCGATTTCGACAGAATCAGTAGAGATCGACTCAGATCTTGTCTTTATCTTTTGTGCTTGCTCCACTCTTGGTCCACTTGATACAATTTTCAAAAATTCAGTGGCGAAAAATGCAGCAGATCTGTAATTTTTATTTTTGTAAGATTGAGTCATGGCAACTTGTAATGCATTAACACGATGTGGTTTTTGTAAATTGACCTTTGTGAAATATGCAGCCAACTCCAAATTACGTTCAACGTTTTCAGCTGGTAATGAACGACGTTCCAATTCAATTGATAATCCCAAGATATATTCACGACAAACTCCCAAAATATCCTTACATTCTTCCTCTTCCTGCTTGGATTTCACAGTCAATAACGTGATCGTATAAATGATATCTCTAAATGTTTCAATGGCATCTTCCAATTTATTGGCACGGAATTGCTTGAAACCTTCTTGTAATGATTCTTGTAAAGTATCAAATCCTGGAATATAAGGAGTTATTTTAGATTCATCGTCTTCTTCTAAATCAGCACGAATGAAAACCTTGAGAGGATCCAATCCAGCTGTAGTTGGAATGTATAATTTAGAAGCTTCATAAACTTCAAAGAATTTTGGTCTTAATGGCTCAAAATCAACAACACCAAGTTGTTTGTGTAACAATTGAGCAGCTGAATCAAATGCACCGGCAGCAACATATCCAGCAGCGGTATGAGAATTACGAATCCAATGGCCAATCTCAACTGATCCACCAACAGAAACTTCTGGTGTTGCTTCCAAATCATCATTTTCAAAATCATCTTCTCCAACATCCAAGTCCTCATCTTCAAGGTCCCAACCATCTTCTTCAACGCCTTCTTCATCATCGAAGAATGCATCATTTGACTCTCCAAACTTATCTTCTTCATCTTCTACTGGCTCTTCAAGAGACAAGTTCTCTACTTGTCCCGATAATGCTTGCTCGAAAAAGGATAATGAAGAATTTTGTAAAGGCCAATTGCCAGATAATTTTTGAACATTTGGTAGTTTTGGCTTATCACCCAACTCTGGTAATTTCACATCGCTGGCTGAAACACTTGATTCAACCAAGATCTGTTCAGCTAATTCTTCCAATCCACTTGTCTTGGCAAGCATATAAGCTAATGGGAACATTCCTGATTGTAAAAATATTTGAATTCTCTTTTCAACATCATTCAAATACAAAGTGTTTTGAATCAATGATGATAAATCACCACGACTTTCAGCAATAGTTTCCATCTTGGATAATTTATCAGTGCTTCCGGTGATGAGATACAAGAATGACAATTTGTCAAAAGCCCTCTGTTGTTGATAAACAAACTCAACTATTTCAACATTACCTTGACTTATGGCCTCTTTACCTAATCTTTCCCAAGTTGATGGAGTCTCCAATTTCTTGGCTTCTTCAAGGGCAACTTGCAAATTACCACATTCTAAGGCCAAATCAAATCTTGTTTCTGGATCCTCGACAAATTGCAAGGCAACCTCAGGATATCCTTTCTTTTGTAAATAAGCTATAATGTTTTGTCCAACCAAATTTGAGTTCTTGATGATTCTCAAGACTTCAGCGAAATTTTTATTGACAAGAGCTCTTTTGAATCTATATTCGATTGGATCAATCCTCAAAATTACAACTTCACCCTCACGGTTCAAACAATAACAACTCTTTCCATGGACCCTAGTTACATACAAAGTGTTTTCCAAAGTCTTGATTATACCGTTATCACCATTGAGTAAAGTGTATTTGATATGGTTCAATGTTGAATAGATTAAAACACCAGTATCATCCCAAGTAGCACTTTTAATTCTAATGGTTTCATGTAAGGAAGTAATCAATTCCAACTTTCTTGAAGCAATTGTGATTGTGTGTTTAGATAACAATGCAACATATTGACCATCGTGAGACCATGAAATGTATTTGACATTATTAACTTGAATTTCAGCTAATTCTTTCTTTTGTTGGACATCAAAATGAACAACAGAATTTGTCTTCAACAATAACACAGTACCAGGTGCTGCACTGACAACATCTCTTACTGTGGAGTCTAATTTGATCGATTTGGTGGTGGAATTGCTCAAATCTTTGACATCCAAGGTTTGAGATGATTTGGAATATGTGACAAATCTATTACGTGCAATAAAAGTGGCAAAGTTAGCTTCACCTGATAATAAATTACTTGGTTCAATGGCACCTGTGACATCTCTTGGTAACGGTGTTAAAAAGTAACTGGAGTTTTCGTTATTATCACCAGTGGTTACCAATATAGAGCGCTCTGATGGATTGTAAGAAAGTGTTCTAATCTTAGTCCAAGCCTTACCAACTTTTTTCAAAGACAACATTGGTAGTGTCTCTCTCTCTGTATCAAAATCAAACATTTGAACCTGTCTTTCATTGTTGACAAACAACAATTTATTTTGGAAAACTGTATTTGCTGGTCTCTCTCTGTCTAATTTGAAAATCATAACACCTGAGTCATGACAAGCAGCAAACAAATTCATCTTTGGATGAGATGCCAATAACCAGATTCTATCATTTTCACGTTTGAACTGTTTGACTGGTGTACGTTTGTTCAAATCCCAAGTTCTAATGGTCTTATCTTCACCAACTGATATTATTAAATCCTGACGTGGATGGAAAATTGCAGTTAATACATTACTGGTATGGCCTCTACATGTATCAACCTCCCATGCCTTCGTATCACTCATTCTCCATAACTTAATCAAACGATCATCACCACAGGAAACGATCAATGGCAATCTTGGATGAAATGAGGCCCAATTGACACCTTTATCATGTCCTTCCAAAACATATTTGACTACAGCGTCTGTGTTACCAAAGATATCTTGTTGTGGGACATTTTGTCTAGCCAATTGATTTTCAAAAGACATCATTCCACCTTGTGGAGCTGAATGTTTCTTTCTTAAACCTGATATGTCCCAAACTCTAACGGTTTGATCCAAGGAAGCAGAAACAATCAAATCATCTGTTGGATGAAATTGAGCTGACATAACATAATGATTATGACCTGTAAGGCATGCAATTTCTTGACGATTTTGCCAATTCCAAATTCTGATCGTTTGATCATCTGAACATGAAATAATCCATGGTAAATCGTGATGGAAAAAAACTGTTCTAACATAATCCAAATGTCCAGTCAATGTAAACATACATTTTCTCGATTGCAAGGACCAAACCTTGATGGTGTAGTCGTCTCCACCTGAGGCAAAGATTGGCTGGGTTGGATGAAACCCAACTGTTCTAACTGGACCATCATGCTCCTCGAAACGATCTATTAATGTACCCATTCTATAATCCCATAATTGAATTGTTGATGAATGTAAAGACACCAAAACCCATGGTCTACACAAATTAAATTAAGTTAGTAAAAAAAACGCCATTAAGTTGAGTTTTGCAAGTTAATTGTAGACATACCTTGTGGGGTGGAAGGCGACACCTTTTGCCCTTGATGATTTCGATTCAAACTATATGAAATATTAGTTAGTTTTTGAACATTGATTTCGTTACGAAACAATAATGCTTACCTTAGTCAATAATTTCATTTCTGTTTTAGCTGAAATATATCGAGAAAACCAAACCCAATCCACAATGCAAATCCAGATTCAATGGTTATTCTCAAAGTTTGCAAAGAATTTCGATGTTGATGTTCAGATTTTAGATACGTGTTGATTTTTTTCTCTCTCTCTTTGTTTTTTTTTTTTTGGGACTTTTTTTGATTTTGTTATTGACCCGTGAAATATTCCTATAAATTTCTGCGGTCTCTCGAAAAGGGGGAATTCACTACTAGCTGGCTACATTGAAAGTGTTACCAAAATGCTTCTCTAAATATAATTTAAACTGCTATAAACTTAATTCGCAGTACATAAAATCTAGTAAAATGTTTTAAAAATGTCTTAACAGATCCATCACACCAATAAAGAGGTAAGAAGAGTGATTATTGAAACGAAAAAACTGTTAGTGTATATAGCAACAGCGGCACCTTTCGATGAGCTACTACTTTTACTCGAAACTCCTTGGTCAAATCCAGTAGCTGTGTAAGTAGCCTGTGTATCATCTGTGGTATGGGTGGTGACCTGTGTTGTTTTTTCACCCTTTGAGTTTGTGGAAACTATGGTAGAAACCTGTGTGGTTTTCTTAGTGCTACTGCTACTACTTTCATCCTCATCGTCTTCTTCTTTACCCAGATCTCTGTCAAATCCAGTAGCTTCTGAAGAACCAAGATAAGTCCTATCATCAGTGATCATAACCGAATCTTGACTGAAGTCTGTGGTACTGTTGTAAGTGTAGGAATTGTTACCAGTAACTTTTGTTCCACTTGGAGGATCGTAACACTCAATTTCAATCGATTCCACAATAGCATACAAGTACCCTGGGTCTTGAAAATCTGCAGCATCCCAGTTTATATCACCACCAGCCCAGTTGATCGTACCAATGGCGTTTGAGCTATCACCAGCTGGCCATAAAGAAAGTTCAACTTTTGAAGGCGTTTGTGGGAACATGTACTGTCCACTTGTCTCATTATATGTATCTTCTTTTCTCAAAGTTCTTCCGGGGACCCCGTTGACACTCCATACCACTTCATCCTCAGTCCATTCGATGGAATACTCGTGGAAATATTCAAAAGTACTATTTGTCGTTATATTTCTTGAGTTTGTGTAATTCAAGACACCTTCGTAATAGAAATTTGTCTGCACTTTATACAAGTCGGCACCAACAAATTCATAATCAATTTCATCTTGAACATCAGAATATAAAATGAAAGCAGAAACAACACCTTTACCACGAGAAGATTTGAATTTAGCTGTGACCTTACCATACCACACATAACTGGTTGAATACACAACAGTACCCGATGTTTGGTTAGGCAAAGCTATTATCATTCCTTCATCATAATCCATCAAGTAACCGGAGTAAATCCAGTCAGTTTCACTTGCATTTCCCAAATATGTGTCCAAATCCTTTACTTTATCACTTGAGAAAACTGTTATTGAGTCCTTACAGATGGGAGCAGGCATACAAGCTGATGTGTTATATGAGAACCTTGGATCACAGGTTAAACAGTAAGAACCAGTACCACATTCACCTGAGGCAGAGCCACAACATGGAGCCGATTCTGGACATGAAGAGGTGGCATTACATAAAATGGTTTCAGCATTCACATAGTTGATAAGACCAAGTAATGCTATGATCAACGAAAATGTTGTTATTGACCTCATACTTTAATGAATGAGTATGGTATAATAGTTATTGTCTTTTCTTTTTTGCACTGATGTACAGTTTGTATGAGGTTCGCGTCGCACTCTTGAAATACTTGAGACAAAACTTTCAATATTGGCTCAAAAAAAAAATTTTAGTGTGCTACTCTGATAAGTCGTCGTGATGACTTGAATTAGAAGCAATGAAGATTTGTGCTGAGAAAAGATTCAACTCGTCTCGGAGTTGATATAAATATATATATATAGTTTTGAAATGAGCCTTGGTAGGATGAAAAATTTTCGATCTCATACAAAAAGGTCAAATGACCGAAAAAAGTAAACAAAAGGAATTAAAAAATTCCTTAAAACAGATTTAAAACCGTAGCCATACACTTCGTATTAGAATGGGATGTAATATTAAAGAGAGGCATCGAGGGATAATGTCGTATTGATTCTGCATGAAGTGGCTCTGTTGAAGGCAATTTCCGTCGATCGTGCAGAATTTATTTGTAATTACAATAATAATATTACTAACCGGCTCACGCGTCCTTCATATGTCCATGTTTTTGGGGATTTCAACCTCGTTTAGAATGGGGTTCTGCATATAGTTGATTGAAAACTCCGTGTCTTGAATGTAAATGCCCTTCTCACCTCGAAGAATATAAACAACTCTATTCATGTTGGTCTACATGAATGCATGAATGGTCTGTTACAACATCTCAGATTGAGCAGTCATTCTTTTGAAAAACTGCCGTGCCTCGTGTCTCAGAGTCTATACTTTTGATAGTTCAATGACCATTCATCTGTGAATAATACCTTATCGCCGTCCCATTCAGTTTATTCACACAACACATTGTGACATCCCTGGAAAAAGACGATGTGTTTCAAGTAATGATCTCGAGACTCTTGGTTGGGAAAAACATTTGACAAGATATAATTTGGATTTTGAATGAACTACTTTTTGGGGTAGAGGGAAAAACACAAAAAGGAGGTGAAAAATGGGGAAAAACTATTGGATGATGAAGGGGCGAATACGAGTGTGCATCACAGTGAGCTTTGCAACACACTAATGAGGCTATTCCATTTGATTCTTTATTGGTTCATTTGATAGACCTGTTACCTCAATCTGTAGTCAAAAAGTTAATTCCTATCAATTTCAATGGTCAACTTAGTAGATCCAGGAATTTACCCTACTTTAATTGCTTCCAATTGATACTATTCGTTTTCTTTTAAAATCTTGTAGGATTCAATTGAAAGTTGCAGTGTCTCAGCAAATTTAATACATTAATCATAGAAGGTACAATTCTAAAGAAAACCTAATAAGTATCCATCTCGAGAGGGTTTCATTATCATTCTCCTTTTTGAAATCGGATTCGAGTGTTTTTGGAATTTTCACAACAAACTGAATGGGAATGGAAATAACTCATTCGGAAAATTAAAAGGGGCTCGGAACAAATGGTAAAAAGAAGAGGAAGAAGCAGCGACGGTAACTACCAAGGAATCACTATGATTGAGATTCTATGGTTTTCGCCAAGAAGGTCAAGATCAATTGATTCAATAGTGCTTTATATATATATAGATATAGATATATAGTTGTAGACAGGTAGAGATGTAGAGGATCAACAGTATCCCAATCAACCGCAAAGATATCGGTCGGCTTTTCCCACTGGAGGGATTTGTGTACCCAAAAACACGACTTTCACTCTCAACCAACCAAATTCATCGAACAAAAAAAATCTTTTTCAATGAACTTTTTGTGTGTTTTTTTTTTTTGTTCAAGTTTTCTATAAGTTTTTAAACAATTCGTGGTAAGAAACTTATCTTTCATTCAATAATCATATAATATTTTTTATAAATCAAAGATGCTTTCAGCACGTACTTTTGCTAGAACTGCAACTCGTTCAGCTGTTGCTGCCAATGTTACTCGTTCAATCCCAAGAATTGTAAGTATCGCCATCATATCCACATTTCAAGCTTTTTCACCTTTTTGCTTTTTGAACAAGTTTCATCATTGCCACTTTGATTGATGGAATCAAATCAATCGTGTATGTCCAGCGATTGGATCAGACCATGTTCAATCAATTGATGAAATGGCAATTGAACCAATCCCTGATTATCGGTTCAAAAAGAAGGAGGGATTTGATTTGGTAAAATGATCGTAATATATACTAACTCAATTCCAACACTAGGCTCGTCCATTAATCAACAGATCATATGCCTCAGCTAAGGCTGCCCCAACCGAAGTTTCATCTATTTTGGAAGAAAAAATCAGAGGTATCTCTGGTGAAGCCAACTTGAACGAAACTGGTAGAGTTTTATCAGTCGGGTATGTAAATTTAAACGATTTTCCTTGGGGAAATTGCAGAGATAATTCAATCATTTACTTGGTATCATTGTCATTGTCATCTTGATTGCTTTTACAATCCTTGGATCAATTCCAATTGACTAGGAAAATGTGGATGTTGTTGAACTTTTTTTGGTGTGTGTTTTTTTCCAACGCGGACCAATGAAACGCAATTTTTTCTCATAACCATTTTTTTCCTTCAATTTTTTTTCATGCTGGAACAGAGATCAACAACAACAAGCAGAGTACATTGACAATGATGGGTAATGATTCCTTCTCAATGATGATTCAATTGATTCTAATATGCTAACATATCGATAATATAGTGATGGTATTGCCCGTGTTTTCGGTTTAAACAACTGTCAAGCATCAGAATTGATTGAATTCGCTTCAGGTGTTAAAGGTATGGCCTTAAATTTGGATCCAGGACAAGTCGGTATTGTCTTGTTCGGTTCAGATCAATTGGTTAAAGAAGGTGAAGTTGCCAAGAGAACCGGTAAGATTGTTGATGTCCCAGTCGGACCAGAATTATTAGGTAGAGTTGTTGATGCTTTAGGTAACCCAATTGATGGTAAAGGACCAATCAAGGCTGCTAAAACCACCAGAGCTGAAGTTAAAGCTCCAGGTATTTTACCAAGACAATCTGTTTTCGAACCAATGCAAACTGGTTTGAAATCTGTTGATTCTTTGGTCCCAGTCGGAAGAGGTCAAAGAGAATTGATTATTGGTGATCGTCAAACCGGTAAAACCGCTGTTGCCTTAGATACCATCTTAAACCAAAAGAGATGGAACAACGGTGATGATGAATCCAAAAAATTATACTGTGTTTACGTTGCTGTTGGTCAAAAGAGATCAACTGTTGCTCAATTGGTTAAAACCTTGGAACAACATGATGCTATGAAATACACCATTATTGTTGCCGCTACTGCTTCAGAAGCTGCTCCATTACAATACTTGGCTCCATTCACAGCTTGTGCTATTGGTGAATGGTTCAGAGACAACGGAAGACATGCTTTGATTGTCTACGATGATTTATCAAAACAAGCCGTTGCTTACCGTCAATTATCATTGTTATTGAGACGTCCACCAGGGCGTGAAGCTTATCCAGGTGATGTTTTCTACTTACACTCCCGTTTGTTAGAAAGAGCTGCTAAGATGTCTGACAAATTCGGTGGTGGTTCATTAACTGCTTTACCAATCATTGAAACTCAAGGTGGTGATGTCTCAGCTTATATCCCAACCAATGTCATTTCAATTACTGATGGTCAAATCTTCTTGGAAGCTGAATTATTCTACAAAGGTATTAGACCAGCTATTAATGTCGGTTTATCAGTTTCCCGTGTCGGTTCTGCTGCTCAAGTTAAAGCTATGAAACAAGTTGCTGGTTCATTAAAACTTTTCTTAGCTCAATACAGAGAAGTTGCTGCCTTCGCTCAATTCGGTTCTGATTTAGATGCTTCAACCAAACAAACATTAAACAGAGGTGAAAGATTAACCCAATTATTAAAGCAAAAACAATACACACCTTTGGCCGCTGAAGAACAAGTCCCATTGATTTACGCTGGTGTTAACGGTTTCTTGGATGAAGTTCCATTAAACAGAATTGCCGAATTCGAAGAATCATTCTTGGGTTACTTGAAATCAAACGAAAGTGAAATTTTGGATGCCGTTAGAACTAAAGGTGCTTTGTCAGATGAATTATTAGCTAAATTAAAATCAGCTACCGAATCATTCGTCGCCACCTTCTAAGAAGTTTTATTCTTATTTGATTGGTATATAGGCCTTGCCCTATCTATTTAGACCATATTGTTATATAACGTTTTTGATAACTTTTTATTTAAAAAAAAAAAAGAGAACATATTGATTAAGTTTTTGGTAAAAGTTAATTTATGTTGTTTCTTAAAATATTTGTTTTGATCTTATTTTTTATCTTTGGAAAAAGCATACAATGATTCAATTGTTAAATCCCGGCTTATGATTACCCAGTTTACATTTGCAATCTGTTCTTATGAGTATTTTTTTGAATAAAGAATTATGTTATGAGATTTTTTAAATGATGACAGACGAAAAAGTAGTGAAAGTAAATTTAGAAGAACGCCCCTGATCAGTTACCTTTTTTTGATGATGATTTTCTTCTGCCTGAAAATAATCACACCTTGCTGATATCGATAACAGAGTATCACTATACCCAATTTGAAATGGTGAAGAAGGAACCTAATGATAGTCTTGAGCTGACTCCCGAGACCAAGAAACGTGTGGAATATGATGACTTGTACCGCCGTTCCACTCAATACACTATATGGTCTTTCACTAAGGAGGAACTCCAACAACGAAGGATCGAAGTCAATAAGAGAGGTTCTCAAGTGGCCAAGGAGAAGAGTGAAAAAGTGAAAAATCCACATACTGGGGAGATTGAGAAAGTTGATGTCAAATTCTTGACAATTGAAGAAGAATTAAAGATAATAGCATATTATGCAAGGAAGGCAAATGGATTATCAAATTTGTTTAAAATGCCATCACAAGTAAGAGGTACAGCTATATCATTTTTGAAGAAATTTTATCTACATCATTCAACGATGGAATATCATCCTAAGAACATCATGTTAACTTGTCTATTCTTAGCTGCTAAGGCTGAGAATTATTTTATAAGTGTGAAGACATTTGCCGGGAAGATAAACAATACACTGATTGAGAACATTTTGAAATATGAGTACCTCATCATACAAACATTGCAATTTACATTGATGGTTCATCATCCATTCAGATCTCTTTACGGGTTTTATCTTGACATCCAAACCGTACTACCGAAAGTGGACAAAAATAGAATAGGGAAAAGTTATGACAGAACTAGAGATCTGATCAACGAAAGTTTGATATCGGATGTTGGATTCTTTTTCACACCACCACAAATAGCATTGTCATGTTGGAGAAAAGTTGATAAAGAATTGATAGATAGGTATTTGAAAAAAAAATATCCAACAAAGACTACAAATACCTTGTCGATAATCAAAGAAGAAAATGAAGAAGAGGATTCAGTGTCACCGCCAGAATTGAAAGAGGAAGAAGATTTACAAATGTCAAAGTTACTCAAGGTATTGGACGAGTGTGAATCCTTGTGTGACACTGGTTACGATCCAAATATCGAAGAGTCCAAAATCATCGACAAAAAAGTTCATTATTGTATAACGCCTTCAAAAGTCTTCAAAAGAAAGAGAGATGAAGCCTCACTGACTCCATTGTCTGCTGATACTCTAGAATCGAAAAAACCAAAAATCAATTGAATGGTATTTATTAATATACAATGTAAAGTGTCTTTTTTTTTTCATTTTTCATTTTTTAATTCTTTTGACTCATTAAGTGAGTTAAACTATATGACTGAACCATCAATTTTTGGTGTAACTACAATTTTCTCCAATACCTCTCCTAGATGATAAATCTCAGCCTCACTATCCTGTAAATCACCTTCTTCATTTCCTGACTCTGTCTTGTTCTTGATGTATATAACATCCTGTAAGAAATCGGTGTTCCCACCTCTGCTCACATCAAAGATGACCTTACCCAATTTCATGGTGATCTTTCCAGACTTGTGGTAACGCAATTTTCCGATTTGTCCCACAGTTTTCTGCTCAGGTTCATCTGGTATAACTTCCTCCTTCGTTGTAACTTCCTCTTTGTCGTCATCCACATCTTCAACTACAATTTTTTCCTCTTTGGCCTTTACCGTTTTGCTTTTGAATTCAGGTAACACTTTTGGTAATTGGAAAAAAAATAAACCGTCTTTACCCTCCTCGTTGCCCGCAATTGACTCATCCAGTTTGCTTTCCATATCAACATCACCCTCCACATCTGTTGTTGAAGAGACAGTAGATGGTCTTGTTGAAGAAGATGAGCTCAATAAACTATGTATTCTCTCATGATCTTGAGCTAACCTTGACTTTTCTTGTGATAATTGCTCACTTCCCAGTGGGTCCACCTGGGATTCCACTTCTGGCTTTGGTACAATATCTTCCTGTTCTGCCTTCACAACTATCTCTGTATTTTCTTCATCTGTCACTTTTGGAATAACAATTTCTTGCTTTATAGATATCTCCAGTTCTCCATAATCACGATGGTCGCTTCTTACTGCCCTGACTGGGAACAATTCAGTTTGACTTTCATCAAACATATACTCTTTGCTCATATTGATCTTTGTGTCTCCATCAACGACAAACCCATCTTCTTCGTCAGATGATAATGACCCTTTACTTGATAATGATGGAGAAGCACGTTCCAGATTTGCCTTAGCTCTCAAATTCTTGATAAACTCAGGAGTAGGAGATGGTGACATCCCTGCTCGGCTTGGACCAGGTCTTTTAGTCTCCATTGAAACAAATCCTGAACTCAAAGGACCAGAGCTCACCATATGAGTACCCGCATGTCTGTCCATTCCACCTCGTCCCCTTCCCCTTGCCCCTCCTCTTCCTCTCAGGCTATGGGATCTGGGAAGTTGAGTGGACTCAGGAACAACTATTGGTGCATCAGCATCTCTTTCTTCTTTTGATCTTCTTGCAACAACTTTAGGCTTGAATTTGAGTGAAGAACCTGGCTTTGCTCCAGTAAGACCACTTCTTTGACCTTTCAACGAGTCCAAACGTCCAGGAGCAGGTGAATTGTTCGACATTGCCACTAATAACCAAATTGAGTTCTCAAATGTTAGTTCTGTTGTTTATGATCTTCCATAATAAAAATCAAACTTTCTAGAGAAAAAAAAAATTTTGCCAAAAAGAAAAAAAAAATTTCAAAGCGAAGAGGTTAAATTATAAATACAGACCACAATCATACAGCATGAGTACCGGAGCTGAGGAATTTGGATTCGATGATGTGGATTCATATCATAACAAAAGAAGCCAGAACTTACTGAGCAAGGCCGGCTTGAATAAAAGAAGAGGTCAGGACTCTGATGATGATAGTGAAGTAGAAGTCATGAGGCTTTCAGAAGAAGAAGAAGAAAGCTCTGATGAAGAAAGTTCTAAATTTGGTTTCGAAAAGGACATTGACTCTGATGAAGCTGAATTCTTTGGAAAGGAAGCTGATGAAGATGAAGACTTGGAACTGGAAGAAGGTTGGGGAGATTCGAAGAACAACTATTATGGTGGTGATGACATTGACGAGAATGACCCTGAGGTTGCAAGACGTATGGAGGAGGAAGCTTTACGTCAACAGAAAAAGCACTTGGAAGAGTTGAACATGGATGATTATATGGACGAAGATATGGTGGAGGACTGGTCTAAATCAAAAGATTCAGGAGCTGAACAAAGATCAATATTAGTTCAAGATGTGCCTAAACAAGATATATCGACGCTCAGTTCGAGTGCAAGATTGGATTTGTTGAAAAACTCGTATCCCGAGTTTATACCTTTGACTAAAGAATTGAGCTCTTTGAAACCTAAGCTTGACGCCTTGAGAGAACAGAAAGATAAAAATGAAATGTTCAAGGTCAAATTTACCTCATTGTCTGCTTATTTAGGTTCGATTACAACTTATCTCGCTATATTCTTATCAAACTTGGAGAATGAAGAGTCAAATTTTTCAATGAAGGATCATCCAGTGATGGAAAGTATATTGGTAACAAGAGAATGTTGGAGGCAAGCAAACGAATTGCCTGATGAAATGATCCTTGATGTTGATTCTGAAGCAGACTTATCAGAGGAAGATATAAGATCGATGAAGACATCTGTCTCATCTTCGGAGGAAAGCGATTCAGAAGAAGAAGAAGATGACGAAGAAAATAATGGAAATATGGAAGATGAGAAATTGAACATTGATGTAAGCTCCAAGCGTAACATCAAAAAGCTGGTAAAGAAACGTGAAGATGAAATTGATGATGTTGATGCAGAAGAGAAACGTTCACGTAGACGTACTTTGAGATTTTACACTTCTAAAATTGATCAAGTTGAGAACAAAAAAGACACCAAATTTGGTGGTGATGAAGATTTACCTTATAAGGAGAGATTATATGAAAGGCAACAAAGATTGGTGGAAGAGGCAAGAAAACGTGGTACCAAGGAACATGGCGCAGGTGTTGACTTGGATGATAATGATCTCAACTCTGATGATGAAAGATACGCTCAAGAGATCAACAACGGTGATGATCAAGAATATTATAACAGCTTGAAAAATTCCAAGAAACTGGCAAAGGAAGACAGGATGCTGGCACACAAGGAAGCTGTTAAGGCAGGAAAGGAAGGTAGATTACTGGAATTACAAGAAGTGGTGGGTGAAGATGGCAAACGTGCCGTTAATTACCAAATAATGAAAAATAAAGGTTTGACGCCACATAGGAACAAAGATAATAGGAATTCAAGAGTTAAAAAGAGAAAGAAGTATGAAAAGGCTCAAAAGAAACTTAAATCGGTCAGATCTGTTTTCAGTGGACAACAAGGTCCATATGCTGGTGAGAAAACTGGTATTAAAAAGGGTTTATCAAAGAGTGTCAAGCTTGTTTAAAATTTATATTCTTGCTTCTTAGTATATAATATAGTTATTTAAAGAAATTTATTTTTTAGTCAAGTGTTGATAAAATATGAGTTAGCTTCTCGCGTACTTCAGTGGTGCTTAATTTGCTTCCTTCTAAATCCCACATAATGAATTCTTTTATAGCATATTCCAGTAAGACTAAATATCTTGATTCATCTTCGGAAATTTGATTGCAAAAATGAATCACGTTCTCACCTCGTTCCAACAAATTCACGAATAATTGAGCCCTTTCAATAATTCCTCGATCTATGCCACATATCTTGGCACAATATATTCCAAAACTTTCTTTAGCTAAACCTTTTTTCAATTTGAAAAGATAAGAAATTTCATTCGTTTCTCTTTTTGTTACATTATCAAAAGATCTGACCATAGTTATATTCATGTTATAAAAAATGGCATTTTGCAAGTTTAAAAATTCTCTGATGATATCATCTGCAAAGAGTTCATGAAAATGGGTGGCAGTGATTGCCCTGGGACAATTTGTATCCAATTGAGAGATGTATTTCAAAACAGCTCCAAAAAGAGCTGGACCATCATTCAAATCTGTTCCCTTGCCGAATTCATCAATCAAAAGCAATGATTTGGGAGTCATCAATCTCAAGCATTTCTCCATTTGTTGAACGTCAGTCAAAAACGTACTACTCTGTTTGGAAAGAGTTTCTCTTGAAATCAACCTTGTGAGTATTCTATCACAAATCCCGATCTTAGCTCTTTCTGCTGGCACAAATGATCCTATATGTGCAAGGAAAACAATCAATCCAACTTGAGTCAAATAAACTGACTTGCCACTCAAATTAGCACCTGTAATCACCATGATTTTTCCCTCTCCTTGATTTCCCAAATGTACATCGTTAGGAATAAAAGTATCAACAGAATGCTCATAAATTGGATGACGAGATTGTTCAATGTCGAAGACAACTTCATCAACAATTTCAGGGCAGTTGTAATTAAGGACATTTGCACCTTTTGCCAAAGCCAAGAAGCAATCCATTGTTGCAATTTTGTCCAGAAAATTGATCAACATCTCTTGGTGATTTAAAATTGTATTACTCAAATTCTGGACTATTTCAATCTCGCAATCACACATCAAAGAATATATATCCCCATAATGAGAATCCAATTCCTCCATATCGCCGTTTTTGTAATAAACCAGTTTCCCTGAGTTGAAAATTTCATTCCACTCAGAGTTGATTGCAAAATTTATTAGCTCGCTCAATGCATCAATTTGAATCAAATATCCAAGCTGAGGAATGTATGCAACATTAAGAGAGGGTGCAAGAGATTCAGGTAAATCTTTCACTAGTTCCCCCGCAATGGCTTGTAAGCTCAGATCCATTTCATTGTATCCTTTTCTGTACTCATCTAAATTTGAGTCAACTCCATCCAAAATTGTTGGCGTTTTCAATTCTCTTGTCAGATCAACATCAAGAGTTTCGCTTAATGCGATTTTCAAAGAATTCAATTGATCAAGTTCAATACTATCCAACATGGAATTGAAAAATGTGGGTCCCTCGTTGTCGCCTTTCAAATTCGAAACTTTGTGGTATATCTCAAATGCCTCATTGATGAACTTGCTTATGTTCAACCAGGAATTATAATTCCAGCTTCCTGAAATCAACACTGATATAATATTATTGATATTAACGACATTTTTCATGGATGAACGCAATGATTCCACAGATTGTGTATTTTCCTCCTGCAAGAGATACCTTATGTTCCTTTGTCTCTCTTTTATCAATTCAATATTGGCTAATGGTCTCAAAAACCAAGAGTAAAGCCTATTTCTTCCAACTTCTGACCCAGTGAATGAAATCAATTGGAAAAGGGACTTGTTTAAAGTCGATTTAGTTCCATTGGAAGATGACAATATCTGTAATGCTGCCATTGAATCCTGGTCAATATACATGTAATCATCAAGAATGAACAGCTCTACATTGAGAACTATATCCTTTAGATCTGTTTTCAATCCGCTCATTATAATTTTATCCTCAAGGTACTTCATCAAGACCACCAATGTCCCTAGCTTCTCAGGAGTAGCTATTAGTATGGAGAATCATTATTTCAACCAAACAAGGAGTACATACCAAAGTTTTTGAATCAAGCTCATTCACGGGGTACTTGGAAAATAACCACGTCATATCATACTTGGAGTTATGGAATTCACCCGATGGCTTCAAAGTAAACTGAAACCCCATCTGGTTGGCTAATATTCAAAAGTCAGTAGACGTTCGAGCTCAAGAGACTTGATGAAAGCACTCACCTTCTTTCTCCAACATGTTCAATATACCCTTATCCACAGAGCCATTCACCAACACTTTGGCTGGATTCATTTGAATGATCATTTTTTCTATTTCGACTTGTGGGTCTTGTGTCTGTAAATCTTCCATCACCAATAATTTTTGATCCCTGTGCGAGTAAAAACATCCTCCCAACCTGTGCAGTTGGTAATCGACAGAAAGGGTTTGATCAAAAGTATCACCATCAAGTTGTTCCTCATGTTCGTGGTGTTCGTCATCAGCGTCATTATCATCATGACGTGATACATGGGGATCGGGTAATGAATCAAAGAACAGATTCAACATTTCTGATATCGATCCTTTTACAATATAACTAAAGGGGTCAAAAAAATCATTAATGAAACAAAAATTATAATTTCTTCTTATTTGTTTATTCACTTTCATCATCGTCATCATCATCTTCTTCTTCTCCTTCTTCTTTGTCCATCAATCTTCTCCACTCTCTTGCTAAGTCGGCCATTGCAGTCGAATCCATTGTCGCATCAACAATATCTCTCGGTACTTGATTTTCACTGTGTTCCTTGGATGCAAATCTTCCAGTATTCACCTCATCCACAAGTCTGAGCTCTGGAATAAAATCCAGACTTTTTTCATTGATCAAGGATAACTCATTCCATGTGAAGAGTAAGCTGTCAGTCACCCTGCTGAATGGGTTTATATCCACTAAATATGTCTTACGGAATGGTCTGGGGATATAAACATCAAATATGAAGTTATCAAGTTCAAAAGTGGTTTGTAAATGTCTTTCAAAGAATTCAGACACGGCATCAAATATCTGATCGTATAATTCGTCTAGAAAAGTGTAATAGTTCAAGTCTCTTTGAGTGATTCCAATCAACGTTCTATTTTTAACAAAGCAACGAAATTCCAAAGCTGGGTTCAAGTCTTCATACCATTCTCTTAGCACAAGCTCGTATTTGAAATTCACAGGCTCGGGGAGTTCATCATCGTTGAATGTTTCTGTCAAATCATGCATTACATAGTTTGAAGCATTCAACAACAAGTAAAGATCCTTCACGCTGTGGCATTTCATTGTGTTATTGGGTAATATCCAAGTGGAGTCCTTTGGAGCTGACCAGTTCAACTTGGGTGTGAATTTGGCACCCAACTTTGTGATCTTAGATTTGATTTCATTATGCAAATCTGTGAAGTGGATGACAGGATCTGTGAAGTCCTGTCTCTTGTTGGACTCCCCGTCCGCCTCCTCATCCTCTTCCCAGTCACTGTAATCACTCCCAGTTATTTCATCATCCACGAGGTCTTCCTTTGGTAATTTGATTCCATCACTGGTCAAATAATTGATAAATGGCTTTGGCAATGGCGAGATGATTTCAGCTTTGGTCAATACATGTTGTTTAAACACAGGGTACCACGACGAATAACTGCATTTGATCAAGTCCTCCGGTGTGATGGGTGGCAACTCCTGAAACACTATATGGCTCTCACTCCCGCTAGATGGCATTGTTGACTGCTCTGCTCTTCTCTGATTCTAAATGCAAAAGGTCGTTTTGTAAAAGTCAAAAGAAAATTTTTGTCTTTGTAATGTTTTTGGACGCGTTGAAAATCAAAAAGTTTTTCATCTTGATGATATATAGGAGACAAGTGATAATAATAATAATAGATACAATTCAATAATGTCGACAGCAGCAGCACCAGCGGCTACTCCGTCTAATGCTACTTTCAGAAATAGAGACAAGCCTCAAGAAGTTCGTAAATCAAATATTTTGGCAGCAAGAGCTGTCAGTGATGCAATTAGAACTTCTTTAGGGCCAAAAGGTATGGATAAGATGATAAAGACAAGTACTGGTGAATATATTATTTCAAATGATGGTCATACTATATTGAAACATATGGCCGTGTTGCACCCTGCTGCCAAGATGTTGGTTGATGTCAGTGCTGCTCAGGATACCGAAGCTGGTGATGGAACTACCTCAGTTGCCATTATCACTGGAGCTTTATTAGGAGCTCTGGAAAAATTATTAAATTTAGGTATTCATCCAACAATTATATCAGAAAGTTTCCAAAGAGCTGCTCAAAGAAGTGTAGAGATCTTATTGGAAATGTCTCACAAGATCTCTCTTGATGATAGAGAGCAATTGATCAGAGCTGCCACAACTTCATTGAGTTCAAAAATTGTATCACAATATTCTTCATTGTTGGCACCAATAGCAGTGGACTCAGTTTTAAAAGTCACTAATCCGGATGCTACCAACGTTGATTTGAATGACATCAGATTGATTAAAAAAGTTGGAGGAACGATAGATGATTCTGAATTGGTGGATGGTGTTATCTTGACTCAAAATGTGATCAAATCAGCAGGAGGCCCAACAAGAGTCGAAAAGGCCAAGATTGGATTAATTCAATTTCAATTGTCTCCACCTAAACCAGATATGGAGAATAATGTCGTTGTTAATGACTACAGGCAAATGGATAAAATCTTGAAAGAAGAAAGAGCATATTTATTAAACATATGTAAAAAGATCAAAAAGGCCAAGTGTAATGTGTTGTTGATTCAAAAATCAATTTTAAGAGATGCAGTTAATGATTTAGCATTACATTTTTTGAGTAAGTTAAACATCTTGGTTGTCAAGGATATTGAAAGAGATGAGATTGAATTTATATCAAAATCATTGGGTTGTAAACCAATAGCCGATATAGATTCTTTTACCGAGCAAAGACTTGGAAGTGCTGATTGTGTCGAAGAACTTGAATCTGCCGGATCTAAAATTGTTCAAATCACAGGTGTTAAAAATGTCACATCTCCTACCGTATCTGTTGTTTGCAGAGGTGCTAATCAATTGGTTTTGGATGAAACTGAAAGATCATTACATGATGCATTATGTGTTATTAGATGTCTTGTAAAAGAGAAAGCTTTGATTGCCGGAGGTGGTGCCCCAGAGATTGAAATATCAAGAAGACTTACAAAGGAAGCAACCCATTTATCAGGTGTCGAACAATTTTGTTTCAAAGAATTTGCTGAAGCTTTAGAAATTATTCCAACAACGTTGGCTGAAAATGCCGGTTTGAATCCAATTGAAATCGTTACCGATTTGAGAAACAGACATGAATTAGGTGAAATAAATGCAGGTATCAGTGTTAGAAGATCAGGTGCTACAAACACATATGATGAACACGTCTTGCAACCTGTTTTGGTCAGTAGTAGTGCCATCTCATTGGCAAGTGAGTGTGTCAAGTCGATTTTGAGAATCGATGATATAGCATACAGTAGATGATAGTATTTAGTCATAAATGATAAATATTATATAGTTTTGAATACCGGTAAAAAAAAAAAATCTATAAACATCATTGGGGATCATTTTTGATTCAAGATCTTAACAGCATCCTTTGTAAATATATATGACATCCCACTAAGTACCGTAGTACTAGCCACCAATAATTCAAACCAAAAGACTCCCGTTAAAAATAAAGTTGCATTTGAAGCATCGAGATATGTTAATAGCACGGGTTTCAGAACTGAAGCTCCAATATACAACATCTGAAGCCCTGTATTGACTTTGCTTATAGTAGTAGGCTTAACTTCCGCTGATGGAATGGAAAAATCCCAATACCTGACAAATGTCTTCGGTGATGGCAACGAAATATAACGATAGTACAATGCACTTAGCGCCAATAACACATCTCTGCCTATTATCAACGTTGCCAAATATAATGGCACCTGTCCAGCCTGGGCTAAACAAATCGTGCATATTATCATCAAAGATTTATCCGCCATTGGATCCAATATTGTCCCAACAACTGACTTCATGTTGTATTTCCTTGCAATGTACCCATCGACAAAATCAGTTACACAGCTATAAGTGAACAAACCAAGTGTCCAAAATATCTTTTGCTTGACAATCAAATATCCTATCACTGGAGCCGATATAAGTCTTGTGAGTGTTAAAATGTTGGGCAATGTATATATATTTTCATGAAGTCCTTGATCTTTTATCAAATTTTTCACATTGTGTTGGATCTCCATAGTCTTTGCTACCGTTGTCAGCTGGAATTCCTTAGCTCTGTTAATCAACTCTTTAGGATTAGTCCTCTTGGGTTCTATGCAAAGGCGATGGGTAATTGAGAAACTTCTCACCACCGATCTTGGAGCACATAGCAGAAGTTGCAAACGATGGACACTTGAATGTTGCCTCTTCAACGCTTTCGAAAGTGGTCTGAACGGGAACATCTGATATATATCTTCGACTATGAGATAGAATTGAGTGCTACAACCCACTTAACTCGGCTCAAATACGTCAAACTCAACAATTTGTTTGTTGAGATGCGGTTTTGCGAGATTTCCGCAACGATATTTTTTTTTTTTTTCAAAGCCAATTTCAACCAGTAATAACCCAGATTACAACGAGAAGACCGAGTTGTTGTATGAGATTCCCAGTCTCGATAAAAAGTTCTCTAGTCAAACAGGTCAGGTCGATTTCATCTATAACTTCAATTAAAACTGACGCCATGAACGTGCTAGTGTATTCGGGCCCAGGAACCACATCTGACTCTGTCAAACATTGTTTGGAGACGTTGAGAAGATTTTTATCGCCGTACTACGCGGTCACATCAGTAGGAGCAGATGTCATCAGGAATGAGCCTTGGCAAACCAAGACTGCTTTGTTAGTTATCCCTGGTGGTGCTGACTTGCCTCTTTGTAAAGAGTTCAACGGAGAAGGAAATAAAATTATCAAAAATTATGTCAGAAAAGGTGGTAAATATCTTGGATTTTGCTCTGGGGGTTACTATGGTTCAAGCAAATGTGAATTTGAAGTTGGAAATTTGGAAATGGAAGTTACTGGGCCAAGAGAGTTGCTGTTTTATCCTGGGATTGCTAGAGGTACAGCGTATGAAGGTTTTGTTTACAACTCAGAATCGGGTGCTAAGGCGATAGAGTTGAACGTGGCTGATGAGGTCAACCCAGGTGGACGAGTATTCAACTATTATAACGGTGGGCCAGTCTTTGTCGATCCTCGCAAATATAGTAATGTCGAGGTATTGGCTTCATATAAAGTTCCTATTGATGTCCCCTCAGATGAAGTCAGGGCAGCAGTTGTATATGCAACAGTTGGGCAAGGAGCTGCTTTGTTAACTGGTTCACATCCTGAGTTTACTCCAGACTTGATGAAACCATCGATTGAAGATGTCAACTACCAATCAGTAGTGCAAACCCTTCGCGAATTTGACCTGTACAGAATTCAATTTTTGAAAAATTGCATCAAGAAATTGGGCTTAAAGATTAACGATGAGGCTATAACGAGACCAAGGATAACCCCAATTTATTTGAGTTCAATCAAAGAAGGTGTTATTCCTAAAGTTTTCCAAGATTTGATGCACAATGTTGGTATTGAAGATGATAAATTACTCAAAGGAAATAATGATACTTTCAGAGTACATGACATTAGCCTGGAGGGAATCGCCGCTGTTCACCAGTTGAATAAGCAAGATGAGTTTGAGGACCCAGATACAGCAATAAAAGAATTGTACGTATTTCCAGAGTTGCAAATTCCAGAGAGGAAATTGACACCATATTTCAATTTGAATTTATATTACAACGCCCTTTCCCACCTTACAAACAATAAAGTTGGAGATTATGGTTCGACGATAGCGTATGGAGAAGTTGTGACCTCTACTTCAACGATGATAGACAAAAATTACAATATATTGAGATATTTACCAAATGGTTATACGATGGTGGGTACTACCCAAGTGTCAGGACGTGGTAGAGGTGGTAATGTCTGGGTGAACCCTCCAGGTGTATTGGCATTCTCTACAGTTCTCAAGATTCCTATATCACCATCTGGTTCACCTCCTCCAATCGTTTTCATACAATATTTAGCAAGTATTTCTGTGGTTGAGTCAGTGTTGACGTATGGAAGAACCTCTGATAAGCCGATGGATTACTCTGGAATCCCCATCAAGATTAAATGGCCAAATGATGTATACTTGTTGAAACCAGATCACTATGGTGAGCAAATCCTGGCAGGTAACGCTGAGCCAGCTTATTCCAAAATCAGTGGAAGCTTGGTGAATACTAATGTGTTGGACAAAAGTTATTTTATCGTTGTTGGAACAGGTATCAACGTCTCGAATGCTGCACCAACAACTTCAATTAACTTATTGATCGATTCAATCAACGCTCAAAATTTGAAAAATGGCTTGCCTTTATTGGAACATATCTCAGAGCCAAAACTATTGGCAAATTTCTTTCAAATATTTGAAACCTTATTTGAGATGTTTTTAAGGGAGGGATTCAATGACCAGATTAGTGAATTGTACTACAAACATTGGTTCCATTCTGGTCAATTGGTTACTGTTGAAGCCAATAGTGAAGCAGGTCACGGTAGTGTTGGAAGAAAGCTCAAAGCTGAAATTAAAGGTATTTCGAAAGAATGGGGTTTATTAGTTGCCGCTGAAGTGGACTATTTAAACAGACCTACAGGTAACAAACTTGAGTTGCAACCTGATGGAAACTCATTCGATATGTTCAAAGGATTGATCAGTAAGAAAATCGGTATTTGAATTTTACTCAAACTGTATTAAATGAATTATATTCTTTTTTTTATATATTTGTTATGTAATGAAAAAATCACAAAAGTAATAATAGCGATCTCACAAAAAATTTGACTTGACCTGTACATGAAACCAAAAGCTGCAACCATATGAAAAAAACTAATGAGAAATATAGACTAAACCTAATTTCCATCTTTTCTATCATATGAAGGAGATTTTGGACTATATTGAGGGGATGTTGGTGAATACTGAGGTGATGTTGGTGAATATTGAGGTGATGTTGGTGAGTATTGTGGGGACGTTGGGGAGTATTGTGGAGATGTTGGGGAGTATTGTGGGGACGTAGGGGAATACTGTGGGGACGTAGGGGAATATTGTGGCGATGTAGGTGAGTATTGAGGTGAAGTAGGCGAGTACTGTGGTGATGTAGGTGAGTATTGAGGTGAAGTTGGCGAGTAACTTGGCGACGTTGGCGAGTATGATGGGGATGTAGGCGAATAACTTGGAGAAGTTGGTGAGTATGATGGGGATGTTGGTGAATAACTTGGCGACGTTGGCGAGTATGATGGTGACGTAGGCGAATAACTTGGAGATGTTGGTGAGTATGATGGAGATGTTGGTGAGTAACTTGGCGACGTTGGCGAGTATGATGGTGAGGTCGGTGAGTAACTTGGCGATGATGGAGAGTAAGATGGAGATGTAACACCATATCCTGGGGATGAAACTCCATAACCTGGTGAAGCAACTCCAACACCTGAGAATGGTGATGTTGGTGCATAACCAGGAGAAGTTGGATTATAAGGACTTTGCATACCACCGTAAGCAGTCAATCCACCACGATCATCTTCAACGGCACCAGCTTGAACAATTGGAGAGAATGAAGCAGCTCCATCATCATAAACTTGATCGTTGTGTAACGAGTCACCGAGACTGTATGGAGTAGCGGCACCATCAGCGGCAGCAGATCCTTTGAAATAGGAAGCAGGAACCGATTGGTATCCACCAGTAATAGTACTAAGCATTCCCTCGTCTATCATGACATCAAATGAACCTGTACCTAATGGAGCCATTTGACCCAACATAACATTCTCAGAGACACCGTGACAATCATCCAACTCGGCAACAGCACCGGCTTCAAGAAGAATTTCAACGGTTTCTTCGAAGGAAGCTCTCATCAAAGCACCTGTATCAGCTCTGTTGATACCATGACGAGTAATGGCCATCAAGTGACCTCTTGAAGTCATAGCATCAACCAACAAGGCCATATGTCTATAATTGACATAAGAACCATCGAAGGAAATAACGTTAAGAATTTCCTTGTATAAGGCCATTCTTGCTGCTTCAATACCAAAGACGGATAAGACTTCGACGAAAGAATTGGAGTATGTTCTTGATGAGTCAACACCTGGAACTGATATAACATCACCAAGATTGATACCATCTGTTTCAAGAACCCACTCTTCTCCATCTTTGAAGGCACCTGTAGCATCAGGAGATCTCTTTTTATGTTTCATCATGAATACTCTGGTAATACCAGGAATACCACGAAGTGAAATTGATTCTAACATCTTAGCTTCAACCATCTTCAACATTTGATCTTCTTTATCCTCGTCATCTTCATCCATAGCTTTTGGATCACGGACAACACGACAACGGATAATCAACTTATCGGCATTATCTTCAGACCAAATAACGAAAATATCATCAAGGAAATTCTCTTGAATCTTCTCGACGACTTGACTCATAGTCAATTGCTTATCCAACATTCTAGCACGATCAAGTTCAAAACGAAGCAACCAAGGAGACTGTTTGTCAATGGTTTCCTCAATCTTCTCATCGGGAATTGCAAAATAAGCTTCAACAGTATCCAAATCTTCTTCGATAACTGTAGTTCTTGGATCGGGATCATAGTAAATTTCTGTTGCTGCTGTAACATTCTTCAATGTAGCATGCTCGATGGCAGATTGGACGATCTTAGCCCTCTCAATATCAGCAGCGACTTCAGGCTCTAAGTAAACAGTAAGAGCAGGTGTCTTGATATTCTTTGCAACATTTAAAATTTCCTTAAGACGAGGAACACCCAAAGTGACATTCTTTGAGGAGACACCGGCATAATGGAAAGTGTTCAAGGTCATTTGTGTGGCTGGCTCACCGATAGATTGAGCGGCAACAACACCAACCATTTCACCTGCATTAACAACAGATTTCTGGAATTGTACTTCAATTTCTCCTACAACCCACTCGAAAGCAACTCTGTTTAATCTAAATTCTTCAATCACACGACGACAAGCAAGACGAGAACGTACCAAACATTGAAACAACATGGTTGCATTTGCTTTACTTTCTTCATATAACTCACCGAAACCTTTAGTAACGAACAATCTTTGACACAAATCTTGAACTCCACTGACAATTTCTTGTAAAGTCAAATCACTTGCTTTTGTCATATCAATATGGAAAATCTTTTGAGCGTTTTGAATTACACGACGGATGTTTACAGGCAAAGGCCATTGGAAATCACCAGTTGGGAAACAAACTTCTCTCAAATATTGACGATCTTGAAGTAATTGCTCGTATTCGGAGTCTAAGACTTGTTGTAATTCAACATTACCAAGAATATCAGAACCATATTCAAGAAGCTCTGGATTGATTGAAGTAGACTCTTGCATAAGATCAATCTTATAACGCTTTTCAAAAGCCTCGTGAGTACCTGGAATAGTATCAATAGCTTGTTTTTCGACTTGAGTGGCATCAAGACCATCTTCACCGTAAACAAATTGTAAAACATTTCCAAGAGAATTTCTTGTAGTACCATCGTAATGAACCATGATATCTTCCAAAGCTTTAACCAAACGACGTTGGATATAACCAGTTTCTGCAGTTTTAACGGCAGTATCGATTAACCCTTCACGACCAGCCATCGCATGGAAGAAAAATTCTTGTGGTGTCAAACCTCTCAAATAAGAATTTTCAACGAAACCTTTTGATTCTGGGGAATAGTCATCCTTAGTAAAATGAGGTAATGATCTATCTGAGAAACCGAATGGAATACGTTTACCTTCAACAATCTGTTGACCAACACAAGCAGACATTTGAGAGATATTAATATTCGAACCTTTAGAACCAGCAGATACCATCTGTTTGACATTGTTCCAGTCTTGTAAAGAATCAGCAGTAGCTTTACCAACATCGTCACGAGCTTGATTCAAAACCTGTGAAACATTTTGTTCAAAAGACTCTCTCAATGTCATACCTGGTTCTGGAGGTAATTGATTATTTTGAGCTTTTGTTATAATCTCTTGCACCTTATCCTTAGCTGCATTAATTGTGTCTGTAATAGATCTAACAGTTGGGGCATCAGCAATTGTATCACCAATACCAATGGAGAAACCATTGTGTAATAACCAGTAGTTAACAACTTTTTGAATGTTACCAAATAATGTGGCACACGCTTGAGGTCCTTTTTCTCTAAAGACAGCATGAATTAAACCACCACCAGTTGCACCTACTGTTTTTTTATTAACAACACCCAACATTATTTCACCATCAACAATTAACATACCAGTGTCATCTTTCGACAAATAAGTGAATTTTTCGTCCTTTCTTTCAATATTAATACCTTTTGGTATTACCATTGAAAGCATTTGCTTACCTGTCCATAAAGGTTTTGGCTTAACAATTGTTGGTTCAGGAATTCTTCCATCCCAATCAGGAATCCAGTACAATATATTCATCACTTCGTCATATTCAATAAAGACATCTCTCAATGTCATTTTTCTTACACCACATAAAGTATCTTGCACAATACCCATAATTGGTTTATTGGATTGAGGAGACACAATTTGCAATGGAACAGCACAAATTTGAGACAATTCAGCTCTTGTTTCTTCACTTTGAGGGACATGTAAATTCATTTCATCACCATCAAAATCGGCATTATAAGGTGAAGTGGCAGACAAATTCATTCTGAAAGTAGAGTAAGGCATAACCTTGACTCTATGGGCCATCATAGACATTTTATGTAAAGAAGGTTGACGATTGAACAAAACAGGGTCGTCATCCATTAAATGACGTTCAACGATCCATCCATATTGCAAAGCAATATCTCCGGCACGTTTATGATATTTCAAATCGATACGTTCACCAGTATCACGGAAAACGTATCTTGCACCTGGATGTTCATTAGGACCATTTCTGACCAATTCAGTCAACTTGTGTATATTATATGGTGTGACCATTTCAGGATAGGTTAAAGTCCTTGCTATGGATCTAGGGACACCAACTTGGTCTAAGTCCAAGTTAGGATCACCCGATATAACAGTACGTGCAGAAAAATCAACACGCTTACCCATTAAATTACCTCTTAATCTACCTTCCTTACCCTTCAATCTTGCTCTAATAGACTTTATCGGTCTACCTGATTTTTGTAAGGCTTGAGGTTGACCAGCAATATCATTATCCATATAAGTTGCAACATGGAATTGTAATAATGCTTCATATTCGGCAATAACATGCTGAGGAGATCCATCCATTTCTAATTTTTGGACACTCATATTATACTTGACGATATCAGCCAACTTGAAAGTTAAATCATCTTCACTACGAGCAGTGTCATTGACTTGAACTGAAGGTCTAACATGTGGTGGAGGTACTGGTAAGACGGTTATAAGCATCCATTCTGGACGTGCATAGTCATCGTTAAAACCAAGTTTATATGAATCCTCTGGTGAAATATGTTTGAAAACATTCAAGATTTCTCCCGGTGTTAACAATCTCCTTTCAGGCTGTTCATTTTCATCGGTGTTTTTCTTCCATGTACCCCATAATTTTAAACCATCTTTTCTTATTGTTGGTTGATTATTTCCACAGCCACCTCTTGCAATTTGTTCGTCATTACCATCTTCTGCAGGAGCATCTGCTTCACAGACCATTTTGGTCTTACACAAACTCCATACAGCATGAAATCTTTTTTTAGGATCTTTGATTTTGATGGCCTGTGCAAACAAAGGGTTAGACTCATCCATAAGTAATTTACCACAGTGCATACACACTGATTCACAAACTTTCTTAATCTTTGGAATGAAACCAATATGAAATACGGGTCTTGCTAATTCAATGTGACCAAAATGACCTGGACACTCATTGGAATCCTCACCACAGGTCTCACACTTCAAAAATCTATCTATGGGGCCCAATCTTGGATCATTTAAACCTCCAACTCTTAATTTTTGTTGAGCTTGATCCATTACTTCTGGATATTCTATCTTTGCCACGGAGATAGCTCTAATCTCCTCTGGAGAAAGAAGACCAAATTGAACCTATGTAAAAGTTAGTAATTTACTTCAAAAATTATACCATAACTTGATAAAGACTTACTTCTTTGACAGTACGAAGTGGAGCACTTGAAAATGGGAATCTTCCACCTTTACTAGTCATTATGTAAACTGATTAGTGTTATGGAAAAAAATTGATGAAAAAATGAAAAAAATAAATCCACTATAATACAAATGAGGGAAAAAAACGAATTAAACTGATACCTTTTTATAAATTTTTTTGATAGGAACTTAAATTATAACTTGAAATGATAGCAGTAGTAAGTATATCAATAACTGCGAATTATGAATGAACTTTTAATGTGAGTAAATTTTTTTTGATGTTTTTTTAATGTTTTTTTTTTGTTTGTTTTGAAAATTATTTGACGATTTGACAAGCTTATGATACAACTTGACTGTATAAAATACAAGACGATGAAGATAATATGAATTGAGTGAGCAATTGATATATATGCGACAAAAGTAACCCTAGAGCAACAACAACTGAATGAGTGCTTTTCTTTTTTTTTAATCTACCTCTTGTGATTATTCAACTTCAATCAGAAAAAATGTCGAGTTGACAAAATTAACAATTGATATATGAACGAGATAATATAGCCAGTGAAAATGAAAATAAAACGTATTAATTAAGTTATAAAAGCTACTGAATGAAGTGTACTTAAATAATTTAACTGATTCGATTTCAACTGGTATTGATCAAAAGCTGAAAAGGGTGATTGATTAATAATGAATGTGTTTACTATTACAATTTTCGCTTTTTTTCGATTTTTTGATTTTTTTTTTTTTTTTTCGTTGAAATTTTGGAAGGCAAATTTGGTGGGTATATGCACGACTATTAGTACTTATATACACTACTATACTTGCTACGATGATGAGAAGAATTTACCAAATGCCTTCTTCTGTTGTTCCTTAACCTTCTTGGCATGTTCTTTGACATCTTTTATACCCTTCAATATAGCTGCGTCATCTGGGGATAATTTCAAAGCCTCGTTAAGATCTTGAAGTGCACTTGGCTCATCATTACCTTTCAAGTATCCCATACCACGGCGGTATAAGGCTTTAGCCTTAGTCTTATCATCGATGTTTTCCACCTCTAATGCATTGGTTGCAGCCGTTATCGTCTCCTTACTCTTTCCCAACTTCAAGGCGACCAAACTTTCATTCAAATAACAGGAGGATTTTAAACCGTACAAAGTTTTCAAATCTTCTTCTGAAAGATCATCTGGGAAATATTCTTCCAAATATGATGAAGCCTTGTGGTATTTCGACAAGGATTTTTCCAAGTCTCCGGATTTGAATAGCTTTGTTCCAATGTCTTTAATCTTTGTGACAACTTCGAAAACTGCACTTGGGTTATTAAGATCTATATCGTTATCACCCAATATTTCTTCATAGACATCCCCAGTACCATCATCTACACCCACTGTAGCTTCCACTTTATAGTCAGCTGGTAACTCGCCACAATCTGTAATGACGCAGTCTTTCTTTGGTCTATCTCCTGAATCCTTATCTATTCTCTCAATTCTACGAACGATAGATTTACCGCTCAAGACTTCACCAAAGACGACATGTTTCCCATTGAGATGAGGTGTTGGCACAAAAGTGATGAAAAATTGTGAGCCATTTGTGTTTGGACCTGCATTGGCCATCGATAACAAGAAAGGTTTATCGTGTGTCAATTTGAAGTTTTCATCCTCAAATTTCTCACCATAAATTGACAGACCACCAGTACCGTACTGACCTCCGACATGTTTACTTGTAAAATCACCACCTTGGATCATGAAATCCTTAATGACTCTATGAAATATCGAACCTTTGTAAGACAATGGGATACCGGTTGCAGTCTCTCCAATTTCTCCAGTACAAAGGGCTCTGAAATTTTCAGCAGTCTTTGGAACGACATCATTGTAAAGTTCAAACACTATGCGACCTTGTGGCTCACCTCCGATGGAGATATCAAAAAATACTTTCGAACGTTTATCAGACATGATGAGTTTTGTATTATTATTCTATATCGGGCACTTGTTAGCAACAACAACAAGGTGGATAAAATCCTCTGAATAAATATTTGAGCTTTCAGAATCTTCTGGAAAAAAATCAAAAGAAAAATTCAAAAAATTTAGGCACAAAGACGAAGGCACTTCTACTGCTACCACTTGAGTTCCTATAACTTGAAGTAAGGTTATATCAATAATTTACACATAAAGTAATTATACAGTCATTAAATCATCATGTCTAGTCACTGTCCTCAAATGTGGACAATTCGTCCATTAAAAAAACAGAATTTTGTCTTTCAATTTTAATTGGGGAAGGTTTTTTGCGCAATGGAGTATCGGGGATAATCGACGAAGATTGTCTCTTCCTCGAGTTCAAAGGAGATAAATTGAACCTCAACGGTGAAGGTTTTTTGTGGGATGAGGAGCTTGGAGTTGAAATTATGGACCCAGATCCTGATTTTCTGTTGGGTGTTGCAAATCTCTTTTTGATGGGCGAATCGACGCGGCTCAACTGTCTTAAAATATTGTCAAGGGGTTCATCGGAGGAATCTGCTTGTGCACTTTGAGACCGTAACGGGGTAATGGAAGGCCTCAAAAATTCGGGCTTATCAATAGAAGGTAGATGAGTTTTTTCGGTCACGTTCAGTGTTGGTTCATTCTTCAGCAAATTCTGTGTTTCATTGTTGTCCTCCAAAACTGGTTCTGGCGTTATCAGTTTTGAAAAGTTTGAATCAATTTCAACCATTGGTACTTCTTCCCTTGGTAAGCTCAGAGTAGCATCCTCATAATCCGAAGCGGAATCGGAGTCTTCGTCGAGACTAATTGGGTTCTCAGCAGTTCCAATCCTGGAAGTTTCATCATCTTCAGAAATCCCAATGGCACTCTCCTGCTCATCATCTTCCCTTCCAATTTCAACGTGACTCTTTTCCTGAGAAAGTGCCTCTGCAGAACCCATATCATTCTCTTGCCCTTCAGCTTCACTTCCAACTTCTATGTTAATTCTCTCTTCATAAACCGCTTCGGCAACATCCATGTCCTTTTCTTGCTCATCAACTTCACTTCCAACTTTTATATTATTTTCCTCCTCATGAACTGCTTCGGCAACATCTAAATAATTTTCTTGCTCTTCAGCTTCACTTCCAATTTCTATGTTAAATTTATCTTCAGATTCATCGTGCTTTGATCCAATCAGGCGAGTATTATCATCAGGTGGTTCATCCTCATCTATGCTAAAAAATGACTCATCATTATTTTGAATCTCGTCGTATTCCTGTGTTTCCATCAGTTCGTAATACTTTTGAAGCACGTTTTGCTGCGTTGATGCAGAATTTGGAGGCCTTACAAATTCAACGTTATCTGTCTCTTCGTTTTCGTCTTCAGATTCGTCGCTAGACAAACTGATGATAGACAGGGAAGATGCAATGGGCAAATCATCAGTAAGTTCGGGTGAATGATTTTGTTGCACGGGTGTCCCACTCTTATCAGGGGATTCTGAGGCATCTTCATCTGACTCATACTTTTCTATCAACCGTGATAACCGTTTATCATTATTCTTCAATTTTTTAATTAGAGTCAGGAACGTAACATGATTGCCTTCAGCGATCCTCATACCATCCACCTTGCTCACTATATCTCTCAATATGGCATCAGAATCAGGGTCAGGTGACCTGGCATTTGCGATTTTGTTGTCTCTTAAAACAGACTTGTGAAAAGAGTTTTTCAGATAGCTAGAGTTGTATGTAAGAGAAGAGTTCATTTCATGGTCTTCTTCACTCAAATCAGTAATTTCCGGAGATGATTGGGAGGGCACCACTTGAATGTTTTTTTGTTGCGGCAGCGATACGGAGGCCGCGTCGATAGAAGACCGCGACTTTGCACGTTGAATTAAAAGCCTTCTCAAGACTGCCGCTCTAGATGACATCGTAGTTGAAGTCAGTTTCTCGTCTGATCCAGGAGAAGTTGCACCGGAGGGAGATACAATTGACAACGAGTCAATGCCCGATGATAATGATTGTGTTCTTGGCGTTTGTGGCACTTTCAATGGGTATCCAGAGAGCTCGGGGGTTGCTGGCCTTCCGCGAAACTCTGTGTGTTGCCTTTGTAGTACTCTGGATCGCAATCTTTCAGAAGATGTAGGACGATTCTCAACAAGCATCAAATCGTCTCTCTCTGGCGCTTCTCGGACACTTTTCAACAGGTTGTATTTAACCCTCGACTTACGATTCCTATCCTCTCTCGAATCATCGAAATCTTCGTGCCAGATATGGCCATCATGCTTCTCTGACAAAGATTTCAAATGACCCTTATCCACCACCACTTCGAGAGTATCAATATCCAACACGTCTCCTTGCTCATCTTCCCCATACTTCGAAATCCTCTCAATGAGGGCTTCCCAGTTAGATTGTATACGGCTCTTGGTATCCAATTCCCTATTATAAAGTTCTGATGCAGTCAAGCTGGGCACTTCCTCGTATGACCCATCCGAACCATCAGAGCTTATATCGCGTTCTAACCCTCTATTTCCACTGGGCCCAAGGCTTTTAAACCTGTCTAGTTTTTCCCTCTGCTGAGCTATCCTGGTTCTGAGGGTCGCAGAAGGTGAGTTTTCCATCCTGTGTGTACTCTTTTTTCCCGCTTCTATTGGGAGTTGATGGTCTTTCTTTGACTTATGTTTTGATTTGTTGTGTAATTTTTTTTTCTTTGTAGTTTTAATTTTTCGCTCTACTGTTTGTTTACATTTTGTAGATTGTTCAGATGAGGCTATTGAACTGTTCAATTTAATTGAGAGAGTAGCGGCCCTTGATGTTGGCATAGTGACCTCGTTGTAACCTTCGTGTTCAAGTGCTGAGTACTAAATTAAAAATTTGATAGCTGGACATCTGTTTTCGTCATAATCTATGATGTGATTAAGAATATATAAAATATAAATATCTAAGGTCTTTTTATTTACTTTGATGGATATGAGCAAAATGTCGAGAGAGCAATAAAAAGACAAAGGAAGTAACGATTCTCAACATTTAAGATCACATCTGTTCAATTGAAGTGAGCTCAGGTTAACAAGTTACATATTTTAAGTATATTGTCAAAGAGGAAAGATAAGGATAAGCATATTACGAAAAAAGCTGACTTCATCTATTGGACATTATTAAATCATTCTATGACTAAATCTATATTTCAGCAGTAATTCATCTCTTTGGAATTGTTGGCGAGGCAGTAGCGAACGAAATCTCACTTGAGCTATCATATTTGTAGATAGTCTTTCTAGGAAGTGGTATAGGTGGTGGGATTTTCTTGGAGTTGGATGAACTAGAAGATATTTGGGAGACAACAGAGCTTGAACGTGAAGTTTGCCTCGAAGCGGTCTCCTCTTCAGTTTTTTGAAATTGTGAATCCAGGGATTTTGAATTGAGCTTGTTAATGTTAGTAACACTGTTATTACTTATCTCTGACGATATGCTATCTGTTCTTAAGGTTTCGTATTTCAAATGCTTCAACAATCTCAATACCAATCTCTTCGTGGTTGGAACTTCTGACAAGTTTTCCTCATTAATCAAAAGGTTGTAAGAGTCGAAATCATCCAACTCCCGTAACAAGTTTTCAGAAAGTTCCACCAAATATTTCGATTTATATTTCTCCTCCTTCAATTGAGAAAAGAGTAACATTGGATATATAACCCTCAAGTAAGTATTGATCAAGGGAATCTGGTTATCAGCGATGGACAAATTATTCAATTCTCTAACAAATATATCGATCAAAACTTTCAAATCATTTAGGTAAAATCTTTGACATGTCATTGAGGTGGTAAATATCAAGTACAAGATTTTCAATATCAAAATCTGTATAACATGGTCATCAGTTTCTCTATTGAAATTCAAAATTAAGCAGTCGCTAAAGTTTCTAAACAACTCGTCATTTTGCAATAGAGTTGTGAAAATCTTATTCTCACATGGCTCACAAGCCCCCAGTTGTTGCTCATAAAAGCTCACCATGTATTGCTCATTCAATATCACAACAATTTTGAATTTGTAAAAATTATACTCATCTTCAATTTTAGTCAAACCTCTAATTGACTCCAACAAGTAATAAATGAAACGTGAATCAATTTTGTTCAACTCCAGAGCTGACAATTTGACATTTTTGCAAAATTCGTACAACAATTCCATCAAGTTCTTGTAGACTGCATGTTGTGCTTTTAGTTGGGGACATTTATCTCTATTATAATTATCAACCAAGACTTGACTTATTATATGAAACCCTTGAAATTCTTGTAAGATATCAATTATACCACGATCAAGTTTGTAGTTAATCAAGATGATAAAACTGGACAGTTTGATGAAATTTGAATTGGAATCCAAGTATAGTATTGACTCACTATCCATTTTCTCTTCAGGATTTGCAGCATAGTATGTGACAAAATCATTATCATTTGATATTATATATTCCATTAGCGACAATAGTTTTCTCATACAAAAGACAATATTAGATTCATATCCAATATTGCACGTCAATTTCTTTGTCAACTTGTAGAAAAACTCAAACTCTTGTTGTTCAGACTCAAATTCATGGTAAGTTGTAAATTTTGATATCAAAGTTATATACCTCACTAATTTTTTATTTATAGAATCCTCTTCGGTTTCCCCATAATCCAACGGGAGGTTGACCAATTCGTCAAGACCAAGCCAGAAATCCTCTGTAGAAAGTTCCTCATCCACATTTAAGTTCATATTTTGGGTTCAGCTTCTAAGTTGCATCTACTAGCAATTCAATTTTACCTGCTGATGTTTTGGTGAGATTTTCTGACGAAAACACAAAAAATATCAATTTACAGAAAAAAATCTAAAAACGTCAAATGATATCAATTTAGAAAAAAACAGAGACCATAATTGGCATAAATCCGAATATTTGACATAAATAATGATTCAATTACCCGAGGTATGTAAGCGATTTTCAAAGAAACAACAAATAATCAAATTCTAATGACGTTATCCTTGGAAAGATCTTCTCCATCCAAGCTAGAGCTCAGAAATTAACGTTGAAGGGGGAACTCGATAAAGCAATTGAGATGCTTAAAAATGCAGCGAATTTGTATCAGCAATTGATAGAAGAAATAGATCACAATGACGAAGAGAACGTTAATTTGATAAAATCTGTTCAAAGTATAAGACTTCAAGTGGTGAAACGGATAAAGGAATTGGAGATATTGGTGCAAAACAGGCACGAAACAGTTGTTGAACCTAATACCAAGCATGTGATAGTTAGTGGGAACCAGAATGATGATGACTCATTCAAGGATAACATTGTGAAATTGGTCAAGACAATGCCAGGGGATAAGAAGTTGGATTCAACAATCTTAGATTTGCGGCAAAAATTGAAGATTTTAAAGATAAATGGGAATAATATAGATCTTGTAACGACACCTGAACAGAAATTGAAGTACGAAAATGACTTGTTGAATAAGATTCAACTGAATTACGATTTAAAATTCGAAAAATTTGAGAAATTTCATCAAAATTTGGTTCTCTTGTTGAACAATAGTAATGTTGAATTGAATTTGGAAATACCAAAAAGGAACATTAACAGTGACGTGGATCAATTGAATGAAGGTAGTTTTATTGACAATGAGAATGAGAATAGTTTGTTGAGAAGGCAAGTTGACACATTGAATAGGGAGAATCAAGAGTTGAGAGCCCAAGTTGAAAAGTTGAACAATAGGTGGAATGAATTAGTTGAGAGCGCTAAAAAGAGACGAGAACGAGAATCTACTCGATGATAGAGTTAATTCAATTCAAATATAATAATATTTATCTCTATATTTAAAAGAATCATTAAAAGAAAAAAAAAACATTCAAAGGCACTGAGTAACTAAGCAAGTGTTTTCATCATTTCTTCTTTGTTGATCAAGTGCTCAATAGTTTCCAAATGCTGCAACAAAAGATCAATATTGTTCGACCAATCGTTTAATAATTCGTTATTTGACTTCAATTTGACAAAGTTAACAATCTTGTTAGGTCTATTAATTTTGGCATAGATGATACCTTCATTGACCAATTTTGTGATATAAGTTTCAATATCTGATTGTTTCAATTGCAATAACTCACACAATCTATCTAACGTGATGGAACTGTAATATTTGGCAATGACTCTTAAGTTATATTCAATTATTCTCTTCGTTAAATGTTGATAATGTAATTTTCCCTTCTCTGTTGATTGATTGAAGATTTCAAAATTGTACAATTTAGCAGAAATCTCTTTAGAGATTATTTCAAGATTGATTAATTCATCTGTTGTGAAGGATTTGATTAAAGAATGTTCCAATGGTAATTTTGTCAAATTTGAGTCCAACTTTATTCTATTGATCAAATCTAATTGTAAATTTGAATATGGTGATAATATTATGAAGAATGCGATATTTGACAAAATTTCCAACTTCTTATCAGAAACGATATCTAAGTCATAAATCGACAAGTTATACTTCACAATGTTCAAATAATCATCTTCATTTAATGCAATATCAATCATCAATTGATAGTATTTTAATTTCAACTCATCGAATTTATCCAATGATTTGACAAGAATCTTTCTGGATAAAATCTTTGCAAATTGAAAATCACCTTTCTTATTAGATAATTCAATCTGGTTCAAAATGAATTCAATTTTTTCTTGAATTTCCATGGAACCATAAGTTTCAACTTGTAACTCACACAATATTTTGGTGGCTTTGTCCAAATCATTTTTCTCATTCAATAATATATCAGATAAAATCTTTGTTACCCTAGCTCTTTCAAGCTCAACAAAAATCTTGTTTTCAGTAACAGTTCTAATGTTTTCAATTGTTTCAATTTTCAAATCTAAATTACCATTTAATTTATCCAAGTGTTCGATCACTGATTGAACCATAGTTTGTATAGAATCTTTTAATTGACCATGCTTCTTCGATAACAACAAAACTTGCTCGTTCAACAATTTCCAATCGTCATTTGATACTAACAATTCCACCAATTTTTGTAATATTCTTTTTGAAGATGCCAAATCTGATGCTTGTCTTGTTTGTTTCTCTAACAACAATAATTTATCTAAGGAAGAATGATAATCTGTTTGTGCCAACTTCTCAATCTGGGGGAATTGCTCATCAAGAGTATCACTGAAGTCCTTTTCTGCTTTTATTGGAGCTTCTCTAGACATCTTGGGTTATTTATTATAGTTTATTATCCTTTTTTACAATGAATTCATATAAATTTTGTGTGTCTGGGTTTTTTTTCCTTCAGGAAAATCGCCACCAAATTTGTGTTGATGATTTTTCTTGTACAAGTATAACTTCCGCTTTGGGTAATTACTTTGTTGCGCGATATAGAGAAGCAATTTACCCCCAAGTTTTACAAAAAGTAGTTTCTTATATCAAATGTTTTTGCTTATACTATAGCATATACCCTCTACGAAAATTACAAGTCAGTGAAAAATCTCTTTCAATTGCTTATTCTGAAACTTGTAAATATCAAACTAAAATACTCTTCAATTTTTGGAAAGCTGTCTTTTTTCTGTGCTTTCGTAAAAATGGATCGATCTTCTGACTTTTGATCGATTCCCATTCTATCAAACCAACGACATCAGTAGCCTGAACCCGGCAATTATCAGGACGGTTTGATTTGTTAAATTTTGTGTAGTTAACTATTGCTAACTTTCCTTGCTTTTCACAGATTATCGGACGCCAGCGGAACTTCAAATAACTCGGTGGAAATTTTGCTTCAAATGCAATCTCAATACAGTTGAAAGTATGAAGACACAAAATTATGACAGCATCTAATGTATTCGAAATAAAAATCATAGTATCATTGGAGCTATCGTAGCCAACATGAAGCTTTGTGTAATTATTGAACTTGTAAGAGATCTTATCGAATTCATCAACCTTTTGATATTTATTAGAAGAGTAGTCAAGCGAAAATAGATAAACAATACCCGTACTTGGTTTGTCACCTGGAATTAGTCTGCCAACAAAATAAATTTTCTTAGCCCCCCTAATGATAGTTGAGAAAATTAAATGTTTTCTGAACTCGCTGTATAGCCAACCTCCTTCATGCTTAATATACGATAAAGGTGTTGGTGGTAGAATCATTTCCCATCTTTCCTCTTTGGGGTAAAACTTCCATATATCATCTGTAATATAGAAACAGCTTGCTACCGTTTCCTGAGCATTTTCTCTTTTTAAATAGACGCCTTCTTTCAATAAGGTGTCAACACAAGAGTCAAAATATTCAGCCGGTAGATACTTTGTTGGAATAAGACCTCCAGCAACAATGAAGTATTCGCCGTCTTCAATGTATTCACTAAACTGATGTAGTCTAGGGTACATACTAGGATCAAACTGGTTGTTGCTCCATCTCACTTTGGTCTGTTGGTTCGAAATTTCCGTTTCCGTGAATTCTCCATGAGTGGAATCTATAAGTGTGAAGGTTTCTTCGCCCGGAATAGGCTCCAGAAATGAGAATAACATGTAATCACTCGTAGATTTTGCATCGGAAGAAAATACTCCACCAGGACAACCGACCATATAAAGTGGTACGTTAGAAAAGTGCATCGATTCTGTTTGACTCCAAGATAGATATGATGTTTTATTAATAACAATATTCAGAGGGACGTCACCAGGGCTTTGAATAAACTCGAAAATTGGAGTGTTATCTTCCAGGAATCGTAGACCTGTAATAAAAAGTTTTGGACTCTTCGGATTCTTTTCAAATGGATTAGCACGAAACAAGTAGTCGACATACTGATGTTTATCACGTGCGTATGATACCTCGTTGTATAAAATCTCAGACTCAAAGACTGAAAAGTTGATTCTTAGTTCAGACATTGCTGGTAAGTTCTAGTTATGGAACAAGTAAGTGATAAGGTGATTTGCAAATGTCAGTTCATTTTGAGAAGCTTTATTATGCCGAAGATTTTTAACAGAATTAAATTTTGACGAAGTGAAAACCGAGTTGATTTCTTTAACAAAAGATTCTGCAATCCTTCTTAAACAAGAAGAAAAAGTGCTCATCCAACTCAAAGAAGAATTATATAATTGTCATGCAAGAAGCCAATTGATGTGTACTACAAATTCACCACTAGAGTTTTGATGTTTTACTGTGTTCACTACTTGATATTAGTGTATTTTAAACGGTAATAGCCCCCAAATCAGTCTTGACTATGAACTTTCTGATGGGAATTGAGAGTAGAAATGGCATAGCTTCGGTAACGTAACACAAACAAAATTGGGGATTCAAGATTTGTATTAGTCGAATACGATCAAACAGGGGCTGTTGCAAAAAATAATAATCTCGAAAATATCAAACTAAAATATTCTTCAATCTTTGGAAAGCGGTCTTTTTCCTGTGCTTTTGTAAAAATGGATCTATCTTCGAACTTTTGATTGACTCCCATTCTATCAAACCAATGACATCAGTAAGCTGAACTCCGTGATTATTAGAGCCTAGTGGTTTTTCATTATTTGAGTAACTGACAATTGCTAACTTTCCTTGCTTTTCACAGATTATCGGACGCCAACGAAAGTTCAAATAACTCGGTGGAAATGTCGCTTCAAATGCAATTTCAATACAGTTGTAAGTATGAACACACATGATTATGACAGCATCTAATGTATTCGAAATAAAAATCATAGTATCATTGGAGTTATCATAACCAACATGAAGTTTTGTGTAATTTTTGAACTTGTGAGAGATCTTGTCGAATTCATCAACCTTTTGGTAATTATTAGAAGAGTAGTCAAGCGAAAATAGATCAACGATACTCTTACTTGTTATGTCATAATGAAGTGGGATACTAACAAAATAGAGTTTTTGTGCCCCTCTAACGACAGTTGAGTAAAACATATGGTTTCTAAACGAGCTGCTTTCCCAACCTGCTTCATGCTTCATATACGACAATGGCGTTGGTGGTAAAATAATCTCCCAATTTTGCTCCTTGTGGTAAAACTTCCATACATCATCTGTAAGATAGAAACTGTTTTTGAATTTTTGCTGAACCGTTTTTCTTGATGTAAGGGGGTACCATTTCAAGTAGGTATCAACGCAAATGTCGAAATATTCAGCTGGTAAATACTCAGCGGGGATAAGACCACCAGCCACAATGAAATATTCTCCGTCTTCAATATACTCACTAAACCGATATAATCTAGGGTCCATACAAGAATCAAAGTGGTTAAAGTTCCATCTCACTTTGGTTTGTTGGCTCCGAAGAATTTGAAAAAAAAAATTGTTTTTAGTTCAGATCTTACTGTGTAAAATCCCAATTATTGTCCAAGATCCAACATTCTGATGTTTTCATATGGAGTAGTGGAAAGATCCTAATCGTCAATAAATTGTGGGCCTTTTCCATATTCTAGCTTAGATGGAGAGTCAATTTCGCCTAGTATGAAAAACCTTCTTTTAAGTAATTTTAAAATATATAATTTATATAATTTACAAAAGCACATTTATGTACATTTATCTCCTTGTACAGAATTTATGAGCATGAAGGGCTCTTCACCTGGGACAACTTCCAGAAATGAGAAGAACATGTAATCGCTCAAAGCTTTTCCTTTAGGAAAATTGATCGTCTTAAGTGGTATGTTAGAAACGTATGAATGCTCTAAATGAGTCCAAAACATATCAGAAGTGGCATTAACAACAAACTTCAGAGGGGCATCAGCAGGATTTTGAATAGCGTCAACACTTGGAGAATTATCTTCCAGGAATCGTAGACCTCTAATGAAAAGTTTTGGACTTTTCGGATTTTTATCATATGGGTTAGCATGAAGCATGTAGTCGACATAATGATCTTTATCACATGCAGATGATGTTGGTGTCACCTTGTTGTATAGGATATCAGATTTAAAGACTGAAAAGTTGACTCTGAGCTCAGACATCTTTGGTAAGCTTTGTTCAGATTACAAATAGAAGATAGGGTGATTTGAAAAGGTATTAAAGAAAATGTTGGATTATTTTAAAAAGCTATACTATGCCGATAATTTTCAAAAGAATCAAATTTTATTGTAAAAATAATCTTGTAGAATCTTTTGACCAAAAATACTCTATTTTCACTCAAGAAAGGAGTTTTCGTTAACTATTCATTTAACTCAAAGAAGACCAATACGGTTGTCATGGATCAAACCAATTGATGTGTAGTATAAGATCATCACTAGAATTTTGATGTTTTACTGTGGTCGCCACTTTATATTCTTGTATTTTGAAAAGATATTCAAAAGAGCGAATAGGAATCAAAAAATTCCAGTCTTGAATATGGGTTCCTGATGTAAAATAGGAGCAGGAATGGCGTAGCTTCGTAAACGCAACACAAACAAAATTGGGGATTTAAGATTTTGTGTTAGTCGAATACAATCAAACAGGGGCTGTCGCGAAATATATTTTGATATTTTGCTTACAAAAATTAATTAAGCGCTGATAGGAGCCGCATTTATACGCCAATAAAGCGATAGAAGATGTCGAGCAATTCATCAAAACCATCAAATTTACCAACAGCGGATAACGATAACACCACAAATGAAGCACTGATGAGTGAATGGACAGATGCTATGTTCAAGTTGGCGGTTGAAAAGCGCATTGAGGAGAAAACTGGTGAATTTCAAAAAAGTATTAAAAATCTCGAATACAGCAATAAGGTATATCTGGATACCCAATCAAGATTGAAAAATGAAATTAGTAACTTGATATCAGAGAATACACAGTTGAAAGAGAATGAAAAAATACTTTTGGATGCAGCATTGAAACCTGAAGGTGATGAAGAAAAAAACAAGGAGCAAAACAATGTTACTAAAGAGCTCGTCAATCAAAGGAGCGAGGATGAATATATCCAATTGGAAAACAAAATCATAAAATTGGATAATGAAATGAGACAATTAAAAATTGACAAGAATGCTGGTAGTGGCAAAGATGTTTCAAAACAGTCTCCTTCAATTGGCAAGGGTGTTCAAAAATTGATTTTAACCAGTGCTCTAGTCGTGTCATTTGTAACCAGCTTATGTTGCTTAGCTGGTGCGGTTCCACATGGGAAGATTCTGATGGGAATAGTTACCGTAATTTTAGGTCTATCTCTTTTCTTCACAAGAGAAGATTTTGAAAAAGGTATCATATATTGGGTCATTTTAATTTCCCTTTGTGCATTGATATCTCAATTAGAGATTGGAACAAAAGGTCTTAAAGAAATGAAAGATCTTGCAGGGTTGAAGTGATTGGATCATTTCAGCGTTTCCCCAAACTTAACGCCATTTTGAAAGTTGGGTTTTTTTTTCACCCGTCTTTCCATCCGTCTTTCCATCGAGATGTTGATTTTTGGGAGAATCACCAGTCAATATCCTGTTCTTACATTGTTCTGTTCTTCAGCTGTTGAATCTAATATCTTTCCTCAGAGGAATGATTTAATTTCATTCTTCTTCACTCTTATAATGTTCAAAAATGCTGTTTTTCTTTATATAATGTAAACTGTTAATAATACGATAGTAAATATCATTCCAAACATTACCAGTCCACTGCTTTGTATCATCGGGAGGAGAACTGTGAGTTGGAACAAGGACTCTTGCCACTCTGAAACTGCTAGCAAATCGTTATCAATATATTTCGGTGCAATCTTAATCACTGTCAAAATACAAAAAGTTCGAATATCACCCTTAGTATATTTGTAAGATCATAAAGCAACATTCAAAGGTTCAGATAGAAGAAGTCATGATTGTAGCAGCATTGAGGTATTTTAACCCAAATTGTACGCCTGACCAGAACAATTCAATTGAAGCACCATGATTCATCATGTTGAATTTATGAAAGAATCCTTATCATACTCTTGAAAGTCCATGTAGAGAAACTCAGGTACTTTATAATAGCAAAGACAGTGATATCTCCGACTGAAATGATTCAAACTTTCACCCCTTTCACCCTTGATAAATGAAGCTCAATTACTCTCAATTTTGGTAAACCAGTTTTTACAACATTTGTGAATGTTTCCCCTAATTTGTGTTAGCTCTACCTTGTGCTTTAAAGACTAATTTCTCAATTTTGGCTTCTTCATCTCTTGAATTGAATTTGAGATCTGCTGTCCTCAATTTAACTGCCTTTAAAACCAGACATTGAAGCCGACCCACTGTTATTGGCTTTGATATAATAAGAAGCAAATCTTAAGATTATGGATATTTCATTTTGGAAACCAAACTCTGTTTTCAACATGAATTACATGCCTCAAAGACACCTGCTCTGAATGATTTGATCTTTGATTATATTATTGGTAACTTTATCATAAAAGATTTCCACTATTTGTACAGGAATTGAAAAATTTCTCCAGTGTAATCAGCACTGAATTGCCTTCGGTTTCAAAGCCTTCTAAGAATGTGTCATTCGCAAATATTAAAGAAATAACCAAGATAATGTACTCGACAATCAGTCGAACGATTATCAATCTTAAGATAAAATGGAACGTTGTAATAATAATTCAGGAAGTTCGAAATTCATACTTCTAATTAAAAAAATGACTTTGAGTCCGGTAATTCCTCTGGTACAATGTTGTTGAGGTCATTCATTCTATCCTTGCAGAATCTGTTCATGTGTGTTTGATATTCGAGCGAACTGTTCAAAGATTCTTAATCGAATGGAAGTTTGAAACCTGATGGTGAAAAAAATCAACCACTTTCCGTTTTTTTGAAAATTACGTAAACTCATGTGAATATCTGTAACAAAACTACATTTAACTTTTCCAAATGTTTGGTCATATTCTTTCATTCCATCAAATTTGGCACCCTGATATAAATTTATGAACGAACAAATTCTCATTTTCTTCATTCTCAATTACTAAAATTGTGATGAATAACTCCATAGAAATTATTGACACCAATGACGTCTGTCTGATATTCGGTGATTACGTTGGAGATTCAAACTTATTTATCTCATCACGGTATTGACTGGAAGAGTCAATAGCACCATTACCTATTAAATCAGACAGTTTTCGATGAAAATCAAATCGTTAGCAGTCCATGTAACCCATTCGCTTTGTAGTGTGCAAGCCTATAATAAAATTCCCATTACATTGGAAATAAGACATACTACCGTTAAAAGGGTTGAAATCAATGACATCAAAGATTGCCAGAATCAACCATAATGATATGGTATGATATGATATGATAATGTGTTTATTATATGAAGGTATATCCTGATAAATCTTCCTCAATTTGTTATGGTAATATGATATTATAAGAAATCAGTTTTTTTCTTTATTTTATTATTTCATTATTTTTTTTAAAATATTAAACATAGGTGCTCCTAACGACGATTAAAAAAATAAAACAGAATAAAGATTATAACATTTATGTGGATATACAATCTATATAAAAATACACAACTTTAAACTTTACATTAATCCAGTATGGCCTTTACAGCCATTCTTTTAAGGAACCCCATTTTTTTCGTCGTTGTTGTCTTGTAATTATTTTTCAAATCATTCAATGGAGCTCTTTGTGATTGTGCATAATTCTTAATGGATACCGGTTTCATCGACATTATCCTGGAAGCTCTAGATTGATGACGATGTTGTTGAGGATCTTCTTGTTTGAAAATGTCATACATGTCAGAGTCATCTTCATCATCGTCGTATTGTTGTTGATGTTGTTCATCGGGCAGGCTCACTTCATGTACAACCACTCCTACAAGACTCTTGGTATCGTGAATTGAGATAGTATCTTCATCATCAAATAAAGTTGTTGCATCGTCTTCGTTTGTCACGGTACCCATCAACATATTATTATTATCAATTGTTGTTATTGTTGTTGATGGGAAATGTTCTTGTATGATTTTATCAACATCAACAGTTGGAAGTTGGAAAGGATCATCAGGGTTCAATAATAATATCGGATCATTGGAAGCTGCTTGAATCATTGAATTTGCGAAAAAACAATACAATTTACACCAAACACTAACAATTTCATAAAAATGATCGATTTGACTTCCATCATTGGAATCCACCACTGTATCGATCAATGCTGCACCTAATTGATAGATTTGAAACGAATCCACTCCCCATAATCGAGTTTGACACCTTCCCAAATTGGCCAAGTAATCATCCATTCTGTTTAGATCATCGATATTCATGATGGCCATTTGTATCATACCTGGTAATGCCGATACCAATGGCTTTATCGATTCAAGATCCAATTTGGGGACCCTGATATGTATTAATTGATATACTGAATCCCAAAATGTTGCACATGATAACATAAAGGATATACTTTTTTCATCATGTGGATTGTTTTGTGTCTTCTGTCCCCATGTCTTTATCAATAATGGTTTCTCGAAATCAGTCAACTCTAATTTAAGCTGTGTCTTTTTCTTTACCAATTCTTGTAAAGTGGTGAATCTTTCCAAATTTGATCTTTTCTTGGTTGGCACTGGATGTGTGGCTTTTCTTTGTGTAGTGGTGGTGTTTGCAATCATTGGAGATCATATATAAATAATAAATCAGTAGTATATATTAATGATCTTTAAAAAATGATAACGAGGGAGATTATAATATTATTAAATAATAAAAAAATAAATGTCAATCTATTTATTTATTCATTCAATGGAGAACAATAAATAAAACTCTGAGTTGAGGATCATCTGTAGTTTCATCGGTATTTCGTACATGGATATGTATGTGCAAGGGAGTTGGTTGTAAGTTTTTTCGCTTCCACTTTGCAGATCTGTATAGACAATTGTCAGTTAAAACAACAAACAAACAAACAGCGGAGAATCTGGAAACTTGCCTAATTGGGTAAATTGCACTTTGCACTCCCACTCACCCATTTACTCACTCACCGAGCTTTGTCTGTCTGTCTGTCTGAAGATATATTCTACAGAGAGATCATCTGTATAGAGAAAAGTGGCAGATATGAGAAGAATAGTGAAAAGATAGAGTGTATGTCTCTTTGTCTGCTAATTCAATGCTAAATCGGAATTTGATAATTGATAATTGACGCGTCCTTGTTTCTGCCCTGTTGTTCTCGTTCTTGATGTTGTCGTAAAAACAATTTTTCGCATCAGCAACAGTTACTGACACAGAAGAAACAGAGAGAGAGAAGGACAGACGAAGATGTTTGTATGTATGTACGGGGAACCATGGTCACTTTTAACCTCGCTAGTATGGAGAAATCAGTGTATTACGAATCTGTCTGTCTGTTCAGGATATACACCGAACCTGTAATGAACAAAAGATTTACATATGCTTATATCCCTATCTATCTATGCCATCTCTTGACTCTATCTGTCTATCTCGTAGTAGTAGTATGGTGGTGGTAGTGGTGGTAGCAATATTTGTGGTAGTAGTCATAGCTGAAAATAAAAAATAAAAACTTTTCTGGTTAAGAAATACACTCTAATTATTTCTACAATAACAAGAAGAAGAAGAAGTAAAATTAATCATTTTATCAAATCATCTTACATCATCGTTATATAGCAATACACATTTATTTCAATATAAGTCTATATAGAGAGCTTCAATATATAACCTCTCATAATTTTATCAACTATTCAAACACATCCATCCATCATTCATTTCATTTTTTCATTTCAACATATATAATACAGAAATAGCTATCCAAATATTTAAAAGCTAAATAAATGCATCATCATCACAAGATATAACTATAATTTAAAAGTCTCACAAAAATGATTGATTGGCTCGTCAAGACATTAGGACGATCCTTTTATGAGGAAACCGATGAGAACAAACAGAGATCTTCGCTTATGGCCATATGGGTTGGTACATTTTGTGCATTAGGTGGATTCTTATATGGTTACGATACTGGTATAATAAATAGTTTATTATCCATGGAATTTGTCAAGAGAACATTCTCTTCTAATGGATCTTCCTTCACACCTTTGGAGACGGCAATAATAACAGCAATATTATCATTAGGTACATTTGTCGGTGCATTATTAGCACCTTTACTTTCAGATACCGTGGGGAGAAGAATGACAATAATAATGATAACAGCTTTAGTATTCCCAGTGGGGACACTGTTACAAATCGCTTCAACAAATACTCCTTTACTTTGTGTAGGGAGATTTATCAGTGGTATTGGTGTTGGTATCATATCTGCTGTAGTTCCAGTATATCAATCAGAAGCATCACCAAAATGGATCAGAGGTGCCGTTGTCTCGACATATCAATGGGCAATCACTTGGGGGTTCTTGGTGTCTTCAGCAGTTTCTCAAGGTACACATTCTATTGATGATGCTAGATCTTATAGAATCCCAATAGGTTTACAATTAGTTTGGACATATATATTAGCAGGTGGAATGTATTTATTACCAGAATCTCCAAGATATTATGTCAAGAGAAATAAATTGAATAGTGCATTGAACGCTTTAGCTAGATTGAGGAAATTACCTCCAACAAATGAAGATTTGATTGAAGAATTAGTTGAAATTAAAGCACAACATGATTATGAAGCAAGTTTTGGTGAAGCCAAATTGATTGATTGCTTCAGATCATCTCCAAGTAGACATAGTCAACTTTTGAGAATGCTTACAGGTATGGGTTTACAATGTTTACAACAATCAACAGGTATCAATTTTATCTTTTATTATGGTGTCAATTTCTTTGTTAAAAGTGGATTGAAAAACTCTTATATAATGTCATTGATCACATATAGTGTCAATGTCGTTGCCACAGTACCAGGGATACTATTGGTTGAAGTCTTGGGTAGACGTAAAATGTTAATGATTGGAGCCGTTGGAATGACAGTTTGTAACTTGATCATTGCTATCGTTGGAGTAACCACTGATTCAGTGGTGGCAAATCAAGTCATGATTGCATTTGTCTGTGTGTTTATTGCATTTTTCGCTTCCACTTGGGGTCCTATAGTTTGGGTCATTTGTAGTGAAGTTTATTCATTGGATATAAGAGGTAAAGCCGTGTCTATAACTGCTTCGATGAATTGGCTCGTTAATTTCGCATTTGCATTCAGTACGCCTTATTTGGTGGATACAGGTAATCATACGGCTTCATTAGGTACAAAGATTTTCTTTATTTGGGGTGGTTGTTGCTTTGCTGGATTGATTTTTTCATATTTTTGCGTTTATGAAACAAAAGGATTGATGTTGGAAGAAGTTGATGAGATGTACAGATGTTGTAAAATGGCATCTAAATCTTCAAAATTCAAATCAAAGATTCATGAAAGGTATATCAATAATGAATTAGGATTCTTATCAAATGATAGTGATGAGACTAAAAATTTGGAATTACAACCAATGGAGTCGAAATTACCAGAAGATAGCTCTGCAACACCGACTAACACAACGTTGGATCATCAAATGAAAACTGGTAATAATGAAGTAGTGGTACCCATAACTCAATCATTCAATTCACATGATATAATGGCAAGTTTGAACATGGTGAATCAACCTGGCTTTGTACCAGATTTAGATTTCTCCAGATTTAGTGGCACAAATAATAATGATAATATGTATCATGTCACTATTGCCAATAGATCACCACCGTCATTAGATTCACTGTCATTTTATAATAGTTCATCATCTTCCAATTCAGATGATGATGATGATGATGATGACGACGATGGTGGAACAACAGGAGCTAGTAATCATCATACGCACAGATATAATTACATCAATGAAGCAGACT